>DVQP01002974.1:0-11551 GCA_018231745.1 Danaus eresimus
GGATGATTACAGCTAAATCCGGTAGATGGCGCTGCCATTGGTATAAAAGCCTCTGGGCCGATTGGGTTGAATTATCCCTCAGTAATAAATACATTAATAAAAAACATCATATCATTATTAAACCCATTAGGTGTTCAATGCAAGTAACTTTACTTAAGTTTGGTTCAAAAAATTTTAAAAAATATCCATAAGTAGAAGTCATTTTCCCGCGGTATAAGACACAATAAATCTTGCATCAGGTGATCACCATCCCCAATATAGAATTTTATTAAAATCCGTCCAATAGTTTTTAAGTTATAAGTATACAACAGACAGATAGACGGACAGACAAAAATTTCAAAAATCATATTTTTCGCATATATTCTTTCTAGGAATACCCCTGTAGGTATTTCTTCTCATTTATTTTCAATGTACAGAATCGACCCCGTGAACGATTTTATTATATGTATAAATAATATATAATGAATTTTTGCCAATTACTAATCAAATAGTATATTAGTAGGTAATATAGTATAATAGTAGTACAATAGTAGGTATCAAATATATATAACAGCTGTTAGTTTATTTTTCTACAGGCAAAGAAGATATTAGTATAGCACCCAGCATGAAGTTAGGTGGAGAATTTATAAGATTCTGTGGAACTTTATTTTGTTTATTTTTTTAAAGTAACTAAAATATTTAAAAGTTATCACATTTTTGGAATTAAAAACGGAGGCTTCGATTTGTAATGATTTTTTGTATGTTTTAATAGAAACATACAAAATATGTTTTTTTTACGTAAACCGTTATTTACAAACCTAACTATTAAAATAATTCAAATGCAAAAACCTATCAAAAATAATTAAAAATATTTCTTATAACAAGAACAATTTCATCGCGTCTATATAAAGGTTAATGATATACTAAAATCGCTTCAATTCTCGATCAAAAATAATAGCAAAACTTATTTATATCTAAATATTTGAACTTCGTTTATAAATAAACAGGAAAACAAAGATAACTCCAAAAATATTTTATATCTATTGAAGAAAAATCACAAAATTTATAAATATCTTTATTTTAAAATACATTTTTTTCTATTCTTCATAAAATAATGAACAATCCACCTAATAAAATAAAAGTCGATAAATAATGAAATAAAATTGTATTATAAAAATTTAAACAAGTCAGCAAGCATAGAAATACAGCAATTAAAATATTTCACTATTATTTATTTGAAATTAAAATACCTAAACAAAAATATACATTAATATTATAGTTGTTCAGCATACATATTACTTTTACAGAATGAAATACTTAAAATAAGTGGTATCACAATCTTATATAACTAATAAATTAATAAAATTATTCATAAGGAACTTATGTGTAGACCAAGAAGAACAAATCTCTTATAGAATGAAATTCTATGTTAAACACCATTCAAGATATTCGTTGATAGAAATGCCATTTTAACAGTTCAATGTAGGCTTTGAAGTATGTAAGTACACAACCTCTGACAAAACAATAAATGTACCCAAATTAACTAGAAACCCAATAAGGAATACAATACAAAATTGTACAATTAATGTTAACCATAAACAAATTATTACGAAACAAATTTGATAACTATTTAAACAACTATTATATCTATGATGAACATGGCAACATTTTATACACGTGTAAAAATATTCTCTTAACGCACTTGCTCTCATATAAATATTTTATACCACTAACAAGTTACAAAAAGGCACTGTCGACTACAAACACACTTTGGCAGTTTTTTTTATATAGTTATAATATTTGAAATTCACTCTCGAGTTCCCTCGTGGATACATTTAAAATCATCACAGAATTTTGCCAATAGTAACTTGTTTTGCTAATTGACATTGAAACACAAATTGTTCATATCCCACCCACTGAGAATCATTTTCAAGTAGTTGTTTGAGTTGCATTTCCGCTCAATGATGGTGTTATAATTATGTCTCCTGCGTTTGACCTACTTCGCGTGACAAGAACGGGTGTTTTTGGTTTTGGAACTTCTGTCATTTTAATCCGAACTCTTCCCATATCAGGTGAGTATACGGGGACATACTCACGAGATGGTGATAAATAATCTGAATCTGCGATTGGATCTCCATTTATGAGAGGCTGAGACAGATCCAAATTGCCATTCAATCTTGGATTGTCATCATCATTTATAGGAACAAATATATCTTCACTAGACAATGAATTTGTATCTTTCCTGGAGTTGTTAGATTCAAATGATGTTTCTTGTTGTGGTATATCATTTTGATTGGATAAATTATTGTCTATAGAACTACTTTTATTTTGATTTGTATCCCGAGGACTATCAGTTCGAATATCTTGATTTTCATCATGTTTAATTCCATTTGCCACATCACCATTTTCATTCTTTTTTTGATAACCTTCATGTGTCGGAACAAGCTCATATTTTCCATTGACTTTTTTGTCTAAAGGATTTTCTACGGGAGCAGGTTTACCTAATAAGGATTTGTTCATATCGACCATTTCTTTTGATGCCTTTTCAACATCTCGTTTTTGTTGTCTTAGTAGTCTTCGGTCCCTCCGTTTTCGCATTTGGCCTTTAGCTATTGCAAACCCAATTAATCCAACTAGTAAAACGATTATTAAAGCAATACAAACATATGTTCCTGTTTTATGTGTAACCTCATTTTCATCCCCGACGCTGGCAGGGCCCAGGACTTCAGAGGCTTGAGTGACCCTTATTTGTTCTGACACTGTTGTATCTCTTGTTACTTCTAGGGGTACAGCTTTTTTTGTAACAATTTCAGGATCTGTTTTTATATGCCAATCTGGACCTCCAGCGTATACGTTTGGTGGTTCTGGTATAGGAAATTCTGAAATATTTGTGTCTAAGTCATCGTTAAATATCCTATGAACTGGGTCTGGGCTTAATTCTTCAATAATAGGAGTTGTGGTTTCAATCATTTGTTCGGTCGTATCTTCGTAATCATCGAGGAAAAAGTATCCTGAACCTTCACCAGACCCTTCCGTGGGTGCTTCTGTAGTATGAATATTGTCAGCGGGGAAAATTTCCTCATTTTTCATTAGATTTTCATGCATTTTACGCTCTTGTATTGGTTCCATAAAATCGCTGATAGTGGTACTTTCAGCTTCACCTGACCCTTCTATTTCACTCAGAGGTGACGGTGACGTAATTCGACCTACTTTCATAAATTGTAAACTATCATCATCTTCCATTAATTCAGCACCTTGAATGATTTTGCCTTCATCCAAATCACTTCTAGCAGTAAAAGGTTGATTTGCTTTTAAGGCAGTGGTTTCTTCGCCAACCTTTATGGCATCTATAGGTTGATCGCCCATCATCATATCTAAATAATCTGGTTTTATAACTTTGCACACTTCTTTTGTTTTCAGCTCAAGCCAAGATCGACCTTTTAAGTTTATAGGACTTTCACATTTTACAGCATCGATATAAGTGTTTGCAGCTAATAATTGATTACGTGCAATAATGTTGGCACAAGAACAATCCAGTGGATTACCTTCTAGTTCTAAATGTTCCAAACTAGGTAAATGTCCAAGCTCAGAAGGCACATCTTTTAACAGATTGTTAGTTAAGTCTAAGGAACTAACACTTGTAGGTAGATGTGACAAGGAGAGTCTTTGTATCCTATTGTGAGCAAGATTGAGATGAACTAACTTTTTTGCATTGTGCAAAAATTTGTTTACTTCTGTTAATCCATTTGTTGATAGATCAAGAGTTACTACCTCGGTGAGTCGGTCTAATTCGTGAGTAATTTTACTTATATTATTATGGGACAGGTCTAGAATGTTTATGTTGTGATGTTTTTGACGAAGTGTGTACTTGTAAAGGTCACCAAGATTGCTACATGTGACTCGGTGTAAGCCATCTCTAGTGGTGCTGCAAACGCAGCTATCAGGACAAACAGCCGACAGTGTGGGCTCTAGCAGAAGTGTTGCAGTAAAGAAGAAGAAAGAAAACCACCACATCTTGTTTGTATAGCGCCACCTGGAATTCAGACAAATTATATTTGTTATAAAAAAATGATGTAAAAAATAGTATTGAAAATTTTTGATAATTATTTTTAATGACAGCGATTTGACATGCCTAAAAGGTAATTCGTGTCATAAATATTTTCCGCTATTCGTTTACTATGACACACGGTATCAAGTTACAGCCACAATTAGTTGTGTGTAAATATTACTGTGTCACCTTAAATAAATACTGTAACAAAAAATGTTTAACATTGAATTCGTTTCAATTATAAATAGACAAATAAAGGTGAAGGAATGATGAAAATGTCAATTATTTTGTCATAAACGTTACAAACAGCTGGCATTACTTTCAGTACGTGGGTGTGTACAATTCGAAAACATTTTCTATTTGCAGCCACATACTAACATCCTCAGTGCACTTGGCCGACGCTCAGGATAAGAAGTAGTTCAATGTTAGTGACAGGAAGTACATTGTTAGCCGATTGTGCAATTGTTGTCACAGAATCTTTAAAGGGAACAGGGGTGGCTTACTAAGGAATACATTTTTCTAGCTTTATAACTATGATTATAAATTAGAACGAACTATTTTACAATGTCTTTCAAAGATAAGCATTAACTATAACCTAACTAAAACATTAGAGCATGAAAGGAAAAAATAATAATCGTATAATAATATGTGAACCCATATTTATGTTTTAGAATACTCTTGAATACTGGAAGTATGATTTGGCACGAGCAGATCCAAGTCAATATATAAACCTAATAAACCAAATATGATGACGATAATAATACACATGCTTTGTTACAACTATTTTGTAGACCGTAAGCTTGTGAACGTCTTTCAAGTAGATTATGTAATTTAATAGGATTTTGCTGAGGTAATTAAAAAACCCCACGCAAAAACATGTGATTGTTGTTAATGCCGTCCGAACATAACTTACATACATTTCAGATGCATATTGAGGTACATAAATAGCAACGCTGTGTCTCGCCGCCATTTATTTGCTATTTATTTTAATCATATAAAATTTAAAGACAAAATAATCTAATTAATTATGTATGAGATTAGTAGTAACATTTGTTTAGTGGTCGAAGAGTATTTCACAATATTTAAAACGGTTTTGCTAAGCTCGTTTCTTATGGGAAGCATTTACACATACAGCATACATTTATTGGGTCAGAGAGAATAAACAATTAGGCAATGAAAAGTTACGTAGTCTATACATTCGAGTTTGATGTGTAATAAAATTACATTTAGAATGTAGGTACTAATGCTATCATATATAGAATACAAAAGAAAACTTTGTAATTCACGTATGAATTAAAATAATATGCAATGATCATATCATTAATATACGCAAGTTCTTTATTGAGATAATTTAAACATCCATATCACAGGCAAACTGATCAAGTGGCCTGTATTAGTTTCTTCCGCCTACAGATTAGCGTTTAGAACACTTTTGACCTTGATACTAAATTTAGAAGGAATATCATTTACCCGTTTTAAAAGGATATTAGTTAATATTTTTTATATAACACAATATATACATTTATTTACATTTACAAACCTATAATATGGTATATAACTCTTCATATATATGTAATTCTAGAATAAAATGAATCACAAAGGTTAAAATTAAACACCGCTGGTTAAAATGGCTGTCGCTCCGCCGGTTGGCCGTGGACGCAATCTCCAAACCAAATTTGCATAAGATAACACTGATAATAAATAATCGACTGAAACCTGTATTGAGACTTATTTTCGATCAATAACGTGTTTTACTCCTAATTTATCAAGCGAATAAATGCCATATTTAATTAAATAATAATTCTAATTAAGTAAATGATGTAACACATAGGAAACGTATCCACATTAACTCAATGAGATTAAAACAAATCGCTTAATAAACATATTGCGAGTTGTCAAGTAATTTCATATGAAAATATTTATTTGACAATTTCCTCAAAATTAAATAATAGGTACTTAAAATGTCTTCTATTTCCTATTAATTATTATCCGCGACATTGTGAATGGTTTTAAGCTCCACTTTCATTGTAGGCTAAATTAAGTTAATGATTTCTTTACAAGAATAGCATTGTTGGTGGAAGTCTTTTGAGTATAGATAAAAAAACATAGTGACGTTCGAGAAAATAAACAGAAAGACGATGTATTAATATGTTACGGATGAGACAAATAAGATTCACGCTATAGGAAATAAAGCATAGAGATGAATTAATCATAGACTTTATTGAATTAAGTATTCATTCAAACTAATAAGACAAACAAAGAATTTAATCGATTATCTAAATTTATTATCGATAAGCCGTAAATCCGATTTTATACATAAAGTTCTCACAATTATAGTTGTAAAGTTATATTTATGTAAATCAGTTATTTCAGACTAGTTCTCTAATATCATGATAATAAATTTCTAGATCTATAGAGATAACAGATATATATATACACTTTAAATAAGGAAATAAGACACAGCGTATAATTAATATTTGATGAAAAAATACATATATTTTGCTTCACAAAATGACGTTTCGTTTTGTTGTTATATCTATTTTTCTGTTAAGGTGAAGAAATATGGTAATATTTTATACTTTTCACAACAGCTTGTATAGGGAAAGTGAAGAAAATAATGTAATTTGGAAATTTCACACAACTAATGATTTAAACTCGCTTAACTTGTTTAAATGCAAATACCACTAGGCCAGACAGTATGACGCCTAAATGTCAAAAGATTCAAAACCAGTAATGTGAATAAGTAACTAACTAGTTTCGAATTATTGGGATATCCTTACAGTATGTCCGAAAAACTTGCCTGTTAATCGTATTAAGATGACAACACCGATAAGCGCCGAAGCAATAACGTCTTGACATGTTTAATTTTAAAATAAAACCAATTAAAAATCATGTCACAATTTTGAATTTCAGGATAAACTAAAATTGATACTTTTGTGTTGTTTTTATTTTGATCACATATTTGAATGTGTGTGATCAAATATTTGAATTTTGATCACATATTTGTAGTGAAATCTCTAATCCAACGGTCTATTTATCAGTTTGCAATGTAATTGGACTCTGGAACGAGATTGTATCCACAAGCATTCAACTGAGACCTGGGAACTAGATATGATGTCAGAGACACTAACTACTGGCAGTCTGATCAAATACTACGATATTATGTTCAGAGAAGAGAAATTTGGAAATAATGTCAGTTTCAAAAAGGGACTAATTCAAATTCTTTATGACATTTTTTGAAGAAATAATAAAGATATCTAGTATTTTACTATCTTTTTCAGTATTATTAAAAAATTATACTTTCGGAAATTTTTAGTCCTATTTAATATTTGCCAAAATTCATTTGACGTTGCTTTGTTTTATCACAACGCAATTAATGTCTGATAGTAATTAGTTTATTTTCTCCCAACTTATTAAACAATTATCTCGTCCCTATTCCTTCAAACTTTTTTGCTTTAGAGAAAAATACAATTTTTTAATTTTAAATTACCTACCTACTATTCATTTTTTTACTCGTGCTACAATAATTATTCGCTTGATGATAATTACTTATAATAAGTTAAATGAAAGGTTGTATAAATAAGCACTATGTTAATATATATATTTTAAGGAGGTCAATAAACAAGGAGAACTTCCTTACGATAAAAACCTTAACCCACTCCTGCTCGAACTTGTTAATAAATATAAGCAAACTAAAAAAGAAACTGCCTCATACTTTTATAAAAAAATTTATGATGTAAGAATTGGCAATTTAAAAACATATATGTACATATATCTGTATAGATTTTATTAAACCTTTTAATTCCAAAAATTAAACTAATAATAATGAGTCGCTTATCTTGGAATATAAGTAGTTAATTAACTCTGTAAGTCATGAAAATAATAATTGGAAGTATAATAAAAACCTTTACCAAATATAACTTTCAATGCTTTTACAGCGCAAGGTTGGCTTAAAGCTTTAAATGGTAATTGAAAGTGCAATAAGAGTATTCTTTGGAATCATAAAACTCCCCACTACTGAGCTAATACCGGCCGTTTTATGCGCCTGCGCACCTTGTCACAGAGTTCAGTGCAAAGATTTTATAACGCCATTTAATTCATGGAACATGTTTCCGAATATAAATAATTTTAATTATCTGTCACAGGTGAGATGACATGCGACAGGAGGAAGTTCGAACACATTAGGTATAAAAAACGCGATGTTATAAAATTTTGAACAGAGATTTATTCTATTTTGGAAACTAAAAATTGACGTAGGGTAGATTTCTTCGTAGACAGTTACATATAAACTAGATAGATCCGTAGGTAGAATTAAAAAAATATATTGTTATGCACTTATTGTGTTTCTTGTGAAAACACCTATTTGAAGCTTCGCTTGTATATTACGAGATAGTTCTGGTTCAGGGTCAGGCCATTGTCACTCGGTGTATTATTTGTTATTATTCTCATTAAGTCTGATAATTCGTGTTAATGGTGACACTAACGTTTTCTTATTAATCTAAGTACCAAGTTAAAAAAATATATCACCTAGCAATTATCATGTAATCGTTCGTAATCGCCATTTGACGTAATGTTACATTAAATATTGCTAATTGGTAAATTAAGCAATGGCATGTTATTTGAGTGAGTTAATAAAGTTTAAAGGATACATTTAAATTTGAAGTTGATGTAACCTTGCATTAACAAAGAGAACTACAAACATTGAAACAAAGCAAGTTATTCAAAACAAAGATTTATTTCACGCGAACGCTAGTTTTACATTGAATGTTATGAAAATATGCGTGATTGTTGAGGAAATCTCTTTGTCTTTTCATGTTATTGCGAGCGTTATTTTCTAATTGGCATATTCGTTTCGTCGTCAATGATATGGTAATTGAGTATAATTGGATTAATAACTACAAAACATTAATTTATGTCATAATGTGTAAAAAGTAAACTAAGAATTATTTTCAAGCTTAAGAAATTGGACTAAATGGGTGATATGAGAGCTGGCATTTTGGTAAATGATTGGAGTGAAAGTATATTTACCCTTTTAGACAAGTGTGTTTAAATTTTTTGATAAAAAAAACCTGTCTGATATAAACAATTTTTCCTAGAATCATCTGATCCAATTGTTGTATAATCTTAAAAACCTTTATTTTCGGACATGATCCAATGATTTTTACCATTTTGTACCAAAAAGCGTATTGAAAAGAATTCTACATACGACTAGATGTTTGCTAAAATAAAAAAGTATATTTCAATCTCATTGTTAACGGCATTCTGCATTTCTGTCTAACCCTCAAGGTGAGGACGTTATTGTCCCGTTGGACCCCATCCAAGAACATTTAGAAAACTCTAAAAAAGTCATTCATAATCAGACAGAACATTCTCGGTGATTTTATTAGTATGTAGTGCATGATTTTCGTCATATCTCATCTATTATAAATATATAAAAAAGTCTCCCTTTACAAAAAAAAATATTATTACGAAAAATATAACAAATAATTATCAGTATATCACACCACAAATAATATTTTCATGAACAATACGTCAGATATTTTTACGCCACATTCTATACTTTTTATAGGACGTCTAAAAAAATCAAAGATAAAGTGAATGATGTTTTTTTATGTACTCATTATTTCATTAACCAAACTAGTGCATTGTTACAATTTATATATAGTTTAAATAAAATAGCACAACCAACATGCGTTAGATGTGATGTTCATTCATAACAACGTCACCTTTGGTAAACAACGTTTGCGTCAATGTTTTTTGTGCAGTTGTTGTTCTTTTTGCTTATTTAATAACATATTTTGCAGATCTATTAACAGAACCTGTAAGACATGTAGGAAGTCAATCTGACGCCATACAACGTCTTAATACTTCATGGTTCAACAGAATAACACAAAAAAACTATTATACAATACACAAATATACATTATGTATTAAAACTAAAATATTGAATCAAATAATATAATTATACATAATAAATAAGTATTTTCAAGTTACTTCAAGTGATTTATACATAAGAAGTAACTAATAGAAGATAATTGTTTTAGTTTTTTGTCTGTTGGACGATTAGATTTTTTTGATATGTCTATTATACCATATGATTACGCTTATTACGTTATGCCAGCTGTCAGCGACAGTCGAATCACGAAATCACTGTAACCAAGAAACAAAAACCATAATATTTTAATTGGCAAAGCAAGAAGTACGGTCAAATGTTTTTAGAAATCCATGACAAGAAACTCATTTATTATATGGCCCTGTGCAAAAAATACTACATTTATAAATAAGTTTAGGTTATCCTTAAATATAAATTAATAACCTATAAAGTTCTTTTTTATGCATTGATCTTTCCATAAAATTTTACATTAGTGACAGAATACTATGCTAACAATTTTAAGGGTCTTCGTATAAAAATGTACCTAATACGGATGTTACAGTGTCAACCTTGACCATAAAGTCTATCGCAGTCAGTGCTGTAGACATAAATAAACGAATCCATTGGGTTCCTGAAGCCGAACAAACACAAGTACAACAGTTAATCTAATATCATACAATCTAATTTATATGCTTTTTTTTCACTATAACCGTGATGTAATGTGCGAAATTTTTACACTTTTTTATAGTTACACATTTTGACACACTGACACACACAATCTAGAAAAAAACTTTCATTGGATTTGGAAATTAGCCAAAAACTAAACAGGTGATTACAGACACAATGTCTCCGGATTTTGCACAGAATTAATTTGGAATAAGTTATTTCAGATGCGTTACAGTTACAACGTGCGTTGAGAAACTAATTGCAAGATTAGTTTTTCTTGCACGAAGCTGTATTAGTTATGGAGAAAATCGATACAGAGGTAATTGTATTAGACCCATACGAGTGGAAGAGATCATGTCGGATTTACGTCATAAGCTGCACGAATTGCCACCGTATTTTGGTAAATATTCTGGAAACGTTATATAATGAAATCTGAATTTATAACACAATGAGTTCTTTAGAGATTTTTCGGCATCCTAATTTTTGAAAAGAAATATGTGTTCATATATATATATATATTATTTTAATTATTTCTTTGGGACAACAGTGTGCTAGCGTTATAATGTATAAAGCGTACTTTGTACTTTGACAACGATATGCATAGTTTAGAAGGTGAAGTTGAATGAGTGATATCTGTTTGTAATTAATTTTCAATTACAATTATTATTAATTATCTTGTTTGTTTAACTTTGATCAGCAACCGACTCGTTACTCGTTGTTGAAGACGAGACAAATACCATGTTATATTGTTCTTTGTCTTTCCTTACATCTTTATTTTACATACTCTACCTATAAAATTTACAATAATTTCGTCGAATAATTAAAAAATATAATGGATATGACCTCGACTTGCAGAAGGTAGATAAGAAATTGAATAAATAATTAGTAATTATTTATCATTGTTATGTAACAAAATTTATAATGATAGTTCGGAATGAATCGAAGTCTATTCCATGTTCAAGGTGTATATTTTATACATTATTTCA
>DVQP01002975.1:0-11549 GCA_018231745.1 Danaus eresimus
GACTTTTTTGTTAATATTATTATTAAATGTTATAACAACACACACAGACTGCGTCATGTAATCTTATTATGAAATTGTGATGTATGGAGTCGTTCATTACGTAGCTGACGTCTTTCCCCCTTAATTACACTGAGTGCCCCAAATACGATCCGATTAACACGTCTATTAAATAGCGATTCCTTATTACGAATAAAAGCAATGTTTTATATAACATCAAAACGATCAATCTTTCACGCGTCATTACCCTGTCGCTGCACTCCCAATAATATCACTAAAAGGTTCATATAGACGATCTTTTTAAGAGATGACACGTCAATGGTCATTTTATTATACATATAACTCACGGTGTTTGGGATTGGGGCACGATTCGTTTTCAGCAAAAAAAGTCTTATTCACACCACACGTGTTACAACTAAGCTTAAATTGTTATAACAAAATAAATATTGTCAAGTATTGTGTATCTTCTAAATGCAACCTAACAAAGAGCAGTAAAGAACTTGCCATTGAATATGCAAATACATATATAAACAAAATAAGCAAACAATAAAATTTACAAAGATAAACCTACTAATTTTTTTTTACTAATATAGAAATGAATTATCTAAATTTGGAAAATATAACAAGATACAAACCAGACGAAGAAAATAAAAAGTTGTAGTTCCCATAATTAATAAAAAGAAAAACAGCGAAAGCATGGTTCCAAGGCGTTTTATTTCCCAGCTTGTTGCAACCAAACCATTATCTAAAATTAGATTAACGTAGACGCAGCAAGGCCGGCGTGTCATTGTCGTCAGTAATGATTCTCTTACAATCACTAAGTACAATGCTTTACAAAAGCTGGTCGGGATAAAATCACAGAGACTCGTAATGCGCGCGTCTTACGACCAATTACAGTGGAGATAAAGCCTTTGAAAGGCAGCTGCTTAGTTACAGTGAAAGCTTGTAAAGTGAAATGGCAGAGTAGAAGGTATTTTACAAATTAACGGAGTGGAAATCAACAAAAAGGATAAAATATGTCTTGATATCTTCTGAAATAAGCAAAATGATTTTACTTCCAACAGAATTTGTAAAGATATTTGCAATATTTCAGATATTTAATGTTCTATATACTAAATGGTTGTATTGCTTAAACTAAAAGAATAAGATGTGGAAACACAAAGAGTTTTCACCAATCAAAACAATTTCAATAAATTCTAACTAGGGTCCGAAAGAAATACAATCCAGTGGAAGCCGGTAACATCCTGTCAACAGAGAAAATATATCCATAAATCAATTGTACAAGTCGTAGAAGCTAGTGAACCCAAAAAAGCGTATCAGTGTGCCATCGAGTGCACTCTACCGTCTCACGGGTCGTAACGTTACAATTTTACGACCACTTTTATTACCAGACGCTTTCGTGCGCGATTACCCCCGAGAGTGAGTTTCGCTGTTAGATGCCCTCTATCTTAGACTTACACCCTATTATCAATTCCGCCATATCGCTTCTTGAAACGTCCATTGCGTCTCTCGTTTGATACAAACTTTTAAAATCTATTGTGAAGATGACATGGATATAATATAAAAAGAAAATTTTGAGCGAGGTGGGAGGGTTGTCAGCAATTACGCTTTAATGCGTGTTTTATTATCACGGTCTAATGTACTGGGGCATTAATTTATCACCTCCTCTGTTTACGAGTAAGGCTTGACAATTGAAATGACGGTTTATTCTGAATTCAAAGGCGGGTGATGTGCGACCACATTACCTTGATCTTCCTTGATACTCCCGGTGCTTTGCGTGTAAAACTTGAAGGGGAGGAAGTTAATAGGATAGGAGGTCTCAGTGGATTGGTCGTTTGGTAGAATCGTTTGGACAGACAAGCGATGGACGTATCAAAGGCCTTGCAACTGAAATGCAGTTGCAGTTTCGATTGTATCGAGACGTCTGCGGCGTGCTTGTGAAGTGACGGCTGATTGGAACATGTCGGTGGTTGTGATACGCTGTTTGGTTTTGAGAACGCTTCTTCGTATCTAGCTGATTGTATGGCTAGATTTACGACAGACAGTACATAATTTGTGCTTTTGAATTCCTTTGTCAGTTGTAGAATGGATCTAAACATCGAACATCAAAGAACGGGTCTAGTAAATCTAATTAGAGATGATAATGCGCATAATAGCATAAAATATCAAATCACCAATTCAAAGAAAACTTTTTAGAATTTTTTTTACCTTAATCATATATTTATTTCTATAGTAAGAACTACAAACCATATACGAGTAGTATAATACAAGCTGACATGAGAGCATTCATCTGAAAAAACTCCTTTTTAATATACAAAAACTGATAAACATTTACCTAGAATGGTCTGTTTCCATCCACAGTCAACCGTCGATACGGACTAGGCCATTATTCAATCAGAACAATTGTTCCGTCAACTTGGCATGTCAACCGCGTCATTACTCTGGACGAAATGATACTGCGGTGACACAGTAATGAATGTTTACACGAACTCCCAACACGCGACTATAAATGTCTATTATTCAATAAATGCTATATATTACTACAACATTATGTCCAAACCAAAAAAATACTCCTAGAATTATGTTTTCCTTTGTGCAAAAACTTTACATTCAAATAATGTGTTTCTTTTTAATGGCTCATTTTTTTTATTTTGGTTCTTTATTACAATGTATGTGGGTACAAACATTGTAATAATATTGTAATACTTAGATTTCATAAATGTGTCCTCTTCATTAAAAACTTTTTCTTATTATAATTCAATTCGAAATTTTCTAAATTAATTTTTAAACTGCTATACAAAATTATCCATTAGGTAACAAAACATTTTTTATTTTGGAGTGGAGCATTTGTCATTATTAAAGGTTTTTTTATTAGCAATTACTGTGTGGCATTTTTCCTCTCATCGTGACATGTCAGCTGTGAGATCCTCGCGTGCTCGAACGCTATAAATCAAAAGTCTATTCTAATGGATAACCAGATATAAATCTATTTATGCTAAGTTTTCAATGTACATTTCGCATGTCAGTTGGCCATTCGAGAAATATAACAGCCGTAAATACAGAATCATCGTTTCGAAACCCATTTTATTGAAATTGTGTCATGCATGAACTCAACAATTGCATTTTAGTCAACTAAAGTACAATCGAAACATATATTGTTGAATTACACGTAATTATTTTACGTAAAATAATTACGTGTATATCAATGTATCGCCGTCGATATGTAGTTGGCAGTCATTACTATGAAGTGAGCTGTTTACAGGTCTCGGGTGAAGAACATATTACTCTATTTAGCTGATTGGGAGTCATCTTTAATATAGTTGTTAGATTTAATCTACACATGTGTTTTTATATCACTTCACAGTAATATACGTTTTCTTTACTCACACATAGATATTACTATAAAACCCTTGTGCGGAATCAACGAGGGCGGCCGCCACTTAATATTAGATTTACAATTACCAAAGAATAATATTGAAAAACATTAAACTATATATATAAATTTAAAACGTGCTACAAATCAAATTACACACTTTATCGATAATTTCCTAACGCTTTTAATGAAAACTGTATTGAAAACCAAAATGTTTATAAGAATATGATAAATGAGATCTAAATCTTTTATGTAAATTAAATGGAAGCCGTCAGTGGAGATGAAAGGAGATATTTTGGTTCTTTTATGTTTATATAGCGATAGTTTATGAGCGACAGGTGTGGACTAGAGACGAGATGATAACGATAAATTATATCGATGGTTCACTTGGACTGATTGTTAATCACTAAGATATTAGAAGCATTTCAAATTCAATCCACAAACACATGATATGAAAAGATTGACATTGGACTTTGGAAAAACAAATAAAATACATTTTAGGGCATAACATGTATCTTATTAAATAAATGTAGTTGGAAGATTCGTTAATATAATTTCATCGACATGATATTCCCGTCACTAGCACACCATCTATTTTCACAAGCCATAACTCATATTTCACGCCCCTTATAATGCATCGAGTCAAAGGACGACGACGTATTTAAAGCTGTTACTCACCTCACTACGAATTTAGTTTTTGTTTTACCGAAAATTAATTAGCGAAATATAAATCTAAGTTAATATAAATTTATAAAACGACATAATTTGGATTGTCAGATCTGAAATATGTTTAACAGCAGAATGAAAGGGATACAGTGAATGTAATTGAACGTACAAACCAAATCTTCCGCAATTTATGTTCAATGAACGTTCACAAAGCTTTGATCACGCTCAAGAGCTTCAAACGCGGAGCGCTGATCCGAACAACTGCTTCTAATTAATTACCGTCCATAATGATCCATTATAAATAAAAGGATTTATAGTTAGCTTCATATACTACGAATAACATTATTTAATACATCTACGAATAAATAAATTTTGTTCCTCATAATTTATAAGACAACGTTATTGACAAAACAATTAAAAATAATATTTATATAACAAGACTGTAAATAATATAATTCATATAAATTTAAATTGTAAAGGCTCGTTAATATAAAACCAGTTTGAGTGTTCAAAAAGAAACAAGTTTTTTTATCCGTGTCTTAAATGTGTTTATGAGATCTTTAGGACTCGAATAAGTTGAGTGGGGAATGTTATACAAGCGTCGTATTAACACTAAAATATATATTTTTTAAATCGTTAGTAAACGATACGTTCCCGGGAGGGCTGAGGGGGGTAGGCTGGTGGTCGGACCACCTTGTCAGCTGGCGCGTAAATTAACATGAAAACGTCATACAAAGAGCCAACCCTTTGCCGCCGCATAATAAACAAATCTAACTGCTCCTCTCCCGCGGAGAGCTCACGGTGCCGCCTTTTCAAACGACCGGACATTATCGTAAATATTGTGGTATTTATTCAGATTTCGGGCACAAACAATTCAATTCACGCACCGGCTACTAATTGGGCATAAATCGTGGTAAAAATATTCAATAAGCTTCTCGCATCGATTAATATTTAAAGTGAATGCCTTCATTTGTATTTGTGCTAAGCGACGCGTTGATAATTCACTGCTTCGATATGTCGTTGATCGCTTTCAAAGGATTCTTGTTTTGTTTGTTCCCAATTATTCCGTAACGCTGTTAGCTTCTGAGTGCCGCCCGTCAACATATTAATATGTTGTTTTTACTTAATTTATATTCATATAGTATCGGATTACCAGCTATGGTGTAATTGTGCAACAATGAATACGTTGGATTATTTCCGATCTTATATTCCAGTTTCTTATTTTAAAATATATTTTCCAATCAAAAAAAATGGTGTCGTTTCAAAATTATCAATGTGTAGATAGTTTCATATTAAACAGATGATTTATAAAAAAAAACAATTAATATAAGACAAACGAGTTGGTAATGTGCCTAGGACAAATATATTAACTAAAGATAAAGATAAGGAACAAATATCTGTAAACAAACAAAAAAATAAAACATTACCATGAGAAGAAAATTCCAAAACGGTAACATGAAAAATGTCGAGTTGAGCACTTTATAATAGAAATAATAACGAAACACCGCCAAGAATTATTGCCCACATTTCATGTTAAATTGTATGTAAATGCGGGGCCGCAACGACACGGCTCCCACAATAACATAATAATGGTGGATTTGTGACTCACGTCAGGTTGTTAGTATACTTAACCCTTTATCGGGACACGCACGCGGGACGTGAGATCATTACTAGGGTCGCTGAGACCCGACACAATGAAGATTGTCGCTTTAGAATCCTTCAAGTTTTTGGGGGTTATCTTTTATAATCGTGAGCGAACATATAAAGTGTGACGTGTAACGACTTATTGTCTGTTGACTGCTTAATAGATGCCGGTTTTACTGCTTTTATTTGCTTATTTTAGTGTTTTTAGAGAATTTTATAAGGTACTGAAATTTAAAACGTGATTGCAAAGTATTATACTCGAGTATCCATGTTTATGAATCCTTATATGTTTTCTATTTTCTATCTTTTTCATTTCATCGGAGCAAAATTGGGAATAGCATCCAATTTCATGAGACCGCTATGAAAAAACTTTTGCCTAGCAATCATTCTCGAAATATTTGTCGTTTATAATTGTGCCTTAAACAACAAATAGACATTAATATTTTAACATGCATAACAACAACCAATCTGATAAAATCCTCACGAAGCATGATAACTCGTCACGACGTCTGCAGGAGCTATACATCAATTAAATTTATTTACAAAGGTACATTGTCTGTAGTACATAACACATAATAGTTAAATATTAATAAATAACAAGTGAATCTTAAATTGATACTATGGATACAAAACAGAGTTAGGTCCACCAAAGAGGTTTTAATGCATAAACGCCCACATCAGCGCCGGGAACAATCGCCCGGGGCACGGAAATTGCTTTTCGGTACTCACAGTGAATCCCCAAAAATTATCCCCCAAAAGCCCGAGGGCACACACGTATTTCATCGACTGCCAGCCGTATGAATAATTCAATTTTTGAACTGTTTATAAATTGCAAAATCTTTTGTGTCTAACTCTCAGCTTTGTGAAGCGTTATGAAACGTTCAAGTTATTTTGGATTTTATATTCAGAATTAAATTTGTCTTTACAAACAATATAACAGTTTTATCCGCTTTCTAACCGTTCATTTTTTACTTTACGTGGATATATCGCAGAGAAAAATCATAAAACATTTCTATATGTTATAATAATTTTGATTAAATTGTAACAATGGTAGAGTGAAAGTATTCACGCGTTAACTGTCAAATAACTTCAAGTAGCAAATATGAAAACGTGTAAAATAAACGTCATCTTTCATATTAATACTAATAATAAAAAATACCCAACGTTATATTATTATGATAGATATTTTTTAGAACAGTGGAAGTAATTTCAGAGATATACTTTCCGCTTCGTGACCGCCGCGCTACCTCAAGGATTAAGTTTATCATTTGAAAACAGAGCGAACTTCGAACTTGGAACTTCTTTATGAACTCCTCGAAAGTAAATATTGTTGTTGTGTCGGACTAAAATAATTTAAGACTAATTTCATACAGGTAAATGTTAACTAACTTTACAGTACATCCTGTATTATCTGCTTTCAAAACGTAGAGCGAAAAAAGTAATTACTGTTTAACTAACAATTTTAATTCTTGTGACTTTTTCTATTCTATTTGCTTGATGACGGTAAATTCGACGGTAAAACTAGTCATTTTTAATCTGGCAGTAAGTGTTCAACACCTGCTCCCCACTGTAGTTCCTCATGTGAAAACTTTCCTTACTCTAAATCTGTTGTATCTTATTTACATATAATGTATTCGTAGTACATTTAACAGCTCACAAATATAACGGCATTCAAATTAAGAATAATCAATCAAACAACTTAAAAGAGTCATTCAACAATGCGTCTAATCGCTTCACGCGTCGCGAGTTTTCCTAAAAGGCGTTATTCTTAGTCAAATTAATTCAAAGATTCATCGTCATTTGATTATGTACCTTAATACTTAGCAGTTAAGATCAATGTTGGGTGTTAGTTTAGGGTGAATGTTTGTAAACTAAAAACTGGATCATTTCCTGACAATCGGCGGGTTGAGGAGATCCATCCATCTTTGTCATGCCATTACGTGGAAGCCGTTTATGTCAGTTGCAAATGATTAAAAGAAATTGATGTAGTTTAAAGTAATTTTATATTACTGTTTTCAGACGATGGTAACAAGTTATTCATGCTTATAATTGACTTCATGGTTCATCGATTATTAATCAATTATATAGTACCTAGTTAGTAAATAATGAGAAGAGAGAAGATAACAAAATTAGAATATATGAGTTTAAAAGACGAGTATACTAGCTAGCTTCCTTTTGATGTCTCACACGCTACATATGTATATATGTATAAACATTCTCGTTAACCAATACATAGAAATTTCGCTTTTCATTTGTGTCGTCTTACCGAACAAGTCATTATAATATTAAAATGAGAAACAAACGGACCGTGAAATGACATGTTTCTCAAAACAAATTACGAGCATTGAACACCGGTGATGGATTATACGCATTATGCCTCTGTGAGCCAACAAGGGTCAATTACTGTGCATCTACCCCACAGAATAACATCTATTGTTCCTTACACATACGCCAATATGGCATGTATTGTGGAAATAACAAGAGCTACAAAAGCCTGATTATTTTTCACAGTTAGCTGGTGACGTCTTGGCAATTGGTCCTATACAATTGCTGGTTGACAGGTATTAATTATCCATATTTAGTAGTTTCTGACTCGCTCATATTTTGGTTTAACCGTCTTAGCGGTATGTTATATAATTTCTTGTTCTATTGTGCTCCTTCCCTTTACACAAAATGTAACAGTTGATGACGCAAAAATTTCTTTTTTACATCATTCCTTGCAATTTGCTATTTGGTATTTTTTAACTAATCAAATATTTAGTTAGCTCGGGTAAATCTTAAAGTCGATTTGTATTCAAATCATATATAATACCCATATATCAATTACACGAAAGATTTTATGTAAATATTATTATCTTTGATAATAATAACTTCAGTCTAGGTATCCAAAAACTTTAATCACTCACTCACTTCATAAGTTACATAGATTCATAAACATCATATGAGACACTTTTCTAAGTATAATATATAAAACTTTTGAATGTAACACATACAAAAAATATATAAGTATTATATAGCTTGTATACATACAACGTAATAAGAGGGAAAATAGGTTTATCTTTTAATTCCACACCTTCATATGTTGTCGCATGAACCGCCGTTAACACAACACTTTTGTCTTCGCTCTCGCTATCTTATTACGGTCGGAGTCTGTATACTAGTATAAACTCCGGGATACGCCTTTCTTTTACTTAAAAATATTGTTTAATTTTCATTGTTTGACAATGAAAATTAAGCGTTTTTTGCAGGATGACGCCATACTATATATGTATTTGAAATAACAGAGTCAACAGACAGAGTTAAGGTGTTAGATAGGTATGAATTGCATGTTTTTATAATTTCAACTTATATATATATATATACAGACAGATTGCCAGACGTTATAACACATGTATAATTCAGGCCCGTCGTTACTCGCACGCGCCGAGTCGTTTCTCGTTTCATTACAACTACTTACAGGACAATATCCTTCCCGTATGTCTAATTTGATAAAATGTCCAACATATTGTTCAATAACATTCATACAAATATACTTTTTATATTATATCTTAATTAAATGCAACAGACTTAGGTTTGCATTTGTCACAATCAGTTGGCAAAGATATTCTTACACATTATTATAACAAAGAAACACATATCAGAACTGTCCTAAATAAATATTTTCAAGTAACACGTTTTGGAAGAAACATTACTAATTAATTCGTCATTAATGACTTTACTTCATGAATCCCTAAAATGAGTATAGAAGCGAGAACAAAAGTCACTTATTACGGCAAACAAGGAGTGCAGCCTCCTCTACTGCGTTAATTCACCATGATTGATTGTCTCTCGTCTAATGAGCTCGAGACCTATCTTGTCATAACTGTCCAAGTGAGAAGCAAACGGAATCATCCTGTTTATTCCACTAGTTACAGCAAACTGTGTACAATGTTGATAAGACTCTTTATAAAAAAGATTAATTTCAAAAATTTTCGTCTAAATGGAATAAAATTATGCTCACTACACTTAATTTCGTATTTAAATCAGTGATATACATGTAATGTATTGAATGTGTTCCTGATAAATATATAATGATCGCTCGTAACTTGAACCGACGACGTTATGAATTATGATCGCTTTTCCTTCACAATAAGTGCATAAATAGGGCCCGTTGATGGCTCGAATATATCATTGGCGGTCATCTATCACACACAGGAAGACATGTGTGTTTTGGGGCCAAATGTAATATAATAATAAATAGATAATGTGGTCGTGCGCAAAGACAGTACTTTTGTGTTTCAAGGATTTGTTATAATTAACTTAGCGGATACATTAAACAGCATTATTAGACGTTTTCCTAACGTTCTGATTATCAAAACTGGTATTAACAAAGGTTAATGAACCTCAATCGGTGTTGTTATTATTTGTTACAAAGTTTGGACAGATTTAATAACTATAGAAAGGTGTAGTTGAAGTTACGATTATAAGGTTCATTGTAAGGTCCAGTAACATAGTTTGAGAGCATCTTGAACGAAGTCGGTTCTGAGTTGTTAGTCGTGAGCGAGTAAACAGTTTCAAACACGATATCATGACATTCCGGACACAGGGATTCTCAACCATGAGGTGCATTAAATGACAATATTTTTCTTTAAAATATTAATATTTCAAACGATCTGTGTACTCTTAAGATTCTGATAGAGTTCAAATTTGCTAAAGGTTTTGCATTACAGACCTTTGTCATTGTTTATACTGTAATCTGTTTAAGCTCTCGAGGGAAAATTTACATAAATTGCAGTACTAATTGGTATAACATATTTAAGTCCATCACAGAACTTATTTTTATAATTTAGTAGTAGTAAAATATGCCATTTTAATTTGTATTTAAAGACAAATGAAATATTCCTCAAAGACGCACAATAAAAAAAGCCTATTGCGGTACTTCTGATTTAATCAATTTTAGTTTAATTCCTGAACAGCTGTTTACATTACATATCCTCTGTATGCATATATAAATGTCTATTATATTTTCTATTAACATAACAATGTCATAATTTTCGTAATACAAATTGGAAATCTCTGACTTGAGCAAATACATCGCAGCAGCGATTCAAGCTGGCGACTGACGACAACCACTTAGCAGCTTCATTGTACGCGCGTTCCTTCAGAATATAGACCTAATACGTTCAGATAGGACAAAAACTCTTAATGAAATATTTCCAAATATATAGCTAAAGTTTTTTTTTATTATTGTATTCTTTTACATTAAATTTCCTATATTTATGTCTATTTAATCGAACTTCAAGACATTTACTTGTTACACAAATTACTAGGTTAAATAATATGTTCGAAAGTTATACAAGCAGTGTTATTTGTAGAGACGCGAACCCAATCTGATAAGGTGATTGATTTACTGCACAAAAAAAATAATAACTAATGTTGTATATGACAATCTTCCATCATTGAGTTTGATACAAAAACAGCCAAACGTAACATGAATAGAAAAGAAAGTTCTACTATTTAATCCTTATATATAAATACTTAATTTAAATAGAAAAGAATATGTTAATTATTTAATAAAAAATGACTTCTCTATATGTTTGTCGGTATTGTACGAAGATCGCTGAAAGCAAGTCGCTGTGTGACTTCCGTAGATAGTTCTCAGTTGACAAGACCACCCCTCTCCGCCTCCAGACTGCTGGGATGTACTGCTAGAGCTTGGATTAGTTTGTTATACTATTGACTCTACATTCAGCGACACTCGTCATACAACCTTCAATTATATGATGTTTAACAGTTCGACTTTAGTTTCGAACGTGACATTTGTTAAGATGTTATATCATTTTAGTTTTTTAATACTAACTAAGCAATCTATTGTTAGCATATAATGTTT
>DVQP01002976.1:0-11540 GCA_018231745.1 Danaus eresimus
ATATTGCTTATGTGTGTGTATTTGAAAATGTTTGCCTGTGTGTGTGTATGAGCCCCACAATCAGCCCGACCCTCGTCTGCAAAGTGACATTAATCTTTTTGATGTTCATGGATAGGAATTCGTTAAGACTCATAAAGTATTCAAGAAATTCAGTAACGGTTTTAAAACACTCGATCATTATAAGCGAAATTAAAATCAAATCACGATGTTTACTTTTACTTAGTTTAATTCTTATGATAGTTATATATGTACCTAATTTTTTTATTAATAATTTAAAACGAAATGAAATAAAATTTCTCTGTACATTTATCCATTAATATTTCTGTTAATAAATTGTAATATAATTAAAAAACACATTAAATTACCACCATATAGCTTTGGGTACTCTTTAATAATATTTTAAGACTCATCTAACAGAAGGGAACACTTTATGAAATACCATAAATTAATTTCTCCACTTAATGTTTTTGTCTTAGAAGAAATTTTCTGTTATGAAATTATTTAACCTCTACCGTCGAAAGTGTCTAATTTATTACAGTACTTGGCCGGTTGCCTGTATACTGTGTACAATCTTAAACGCCAAGGTTTTATTCGCCTAATAAACATTTACTTTGAGGTCAGTTTTTTTACTAATTGTCGATTCTAATTAAGGCGACACATTGCATTACACTGTCCGTAAGTTAGAATTCAGCCTTCGTTGTGCGTTGTGCAATATTAATTATAGTTGGATTGTATAGCCATCATAAAAATTATCAGAACCCACGCATAAATTATAATGATATTAAGCAATGTTTCATATCAGTTAGAAGGATGTAAGAGAGAGCTTGTGTCAGGTAACTCATACATATTTGGTAAGACAGGCATTTTAGATGTGTCAGTAAAAAGCTGAACGTGTAACTTTCTAAAGATAATGTCTTTCATTGAATCGTTCAAAACGGGATTGTCACAGAAATGTATTTTGATGAGTATTAATACGTTATTCGACCAGTTTAATGACTATGAATAAAAAAGTATTATAATCTCGTCATGATAAAATTTAATGTTAAACAAGACATATGTGTTGTTTTGGACTGGTTCGTTTTCATTTATGAGGATTATTCGATTCTTTTCTCAAAATTCTGTAAATCTTACCGTAATATATACGTATACAGTTAAATAACAGATTACGCTTCAAAACACTTCACACCTACATTAATACATGCAATGCTTTTAAAATAAACATCAAAATAATTGCTCCAAGCGAATACGATAAATACTTTATCAATAGCCATGTAAATACTTGTACATACATTTTACTATGAACCGTTATTGTAGTTCTCATGTTTGCTGTATAACGGGACTTAGTTGGTCAATACCTATTTTATAATTTATGTAAATGTGAATTAGAAGACAGTTGCAAAAAATTCATAGCTATGCACTATTTAGCTATAGATTTAACGGTTCGGTAAAATAAACCTCATTACTATTTACTTAGACATATACTATTCAAATACGTATCTCATAAAATATTACAAACTTGTAGGTCATTGTAAAAGTTATTATTTTTTAGGCATGTAATATTTTGTATACTAGAAAAGTGAAGCATAAGCGGCTATGTTTACGTTTATTTCACAAACAGATAATATTTTTTGTAACTTTCATTGAAACAATGGCCGTCTTCCGACACCTACTCGGGAAAGTGATTACCAACACTGTCGATGCTACGTGGCGAAAGTTACTTTTTGTTTGCCAAAACTGGACGGTTGACTTTGATTATTAACAATGTTTAACATTATATTAAGCAGTTTTTCAAAATACTGAAACAAAATATGCCACTGTATAATTTTTTTTAACAATAAACTCCTTTGTTCTAAATCAGCTGTAATAATTTCCTTTGAATGGTGTAAAACGATATGTTGATCAATTTACGAGTTCAATACCCTTTAGAAATTAAAGGCATGAATGGCGCCGATTCAAATGATACCCGCATCCCGGACTTATGTAGTTATTAACCCTTCAGAATTCAGAATTTCAACTTTAAAGACTTAACGAAACATTACTTGATAGTATCAAAAAGTGTCTCAATGATGATCATATTTAAAAACAGTATTATGCAATAAATAACAAATTCGTCGTAACTTCAACTTCGGACTTAGCTGTAAGTGCATATTTCATGGTTCACGCTCTGCTGGCGACCTGACATCTTCATGCTCCGGAGATTCTTTCAATCTAATTTAGACTTTAGTGTAAATGTTTATGATTCAAATTATATTTTGTGGTTTTGAGACAAACTAGCCAGCGAGGTGAGCAACTAGATCATAAAGAAGTGTCCTTCAGAGCACTTTGTGTGGATGAGGACATACTGAGGTATTTTCATTTCAGTTGTCCCGGTGTGGTCGTTTAATTAATTTGTATAGTGCATTGTTTACGATTGATAAGTTAATTGTGCTCTCGACCGGCTAATTACTCATCAATCAGCTAGTATTCTGTAAGGCTAAATGTATGTATTCCTTTTTAAGTTACTTCCCAAAAAAAATGGTATTTCTTCCTCGCATTTAAATGGTTTCTTTTTTGTTATGTATGTACCATTTATTTTTTAACTACCCGTTGTAAGTGTAGAACACATTATATTTCGGTACATTAAAATCTTTATAGATTTCATATTTTTTTAACCATTTTGTCTTGTTCATCAACAATCAAAAGCACCGCTAATTGGTATTAATGGGAGAACAGTTTACGCAATCGATGCCAGTTCGATCTTTAGAAATCTTAATTTGTTTCTATTTTTGATTTATAGATGAAAAGTAACGAATTATATTATTAAACATGATTGATAATAGGATGTGGGAAGTCACAACAATCAGTTATGAAGATAATTACTTTGAGAGGAGATGCTATAAATCACTTTGATATAATTCGAATGAATAAAAAAGCAATCCCATAGTATTAAAGACACACTGATATTGGTAACAAAATAATAGCAACTCTAATAAGTACTATAAAAAAATAATCTATAATATTCTATATAGCTTATAATATTCGCTTCAATGTTGCAACGAATATGAAATTGTGAAACTCTTTATTACGGCTTTTAGCGACCGCATCGAATTATATGAAATTGATTTGGTTGGTAACGTTCTGGGATCGTAGATGCATGTCTATAATTTCTTCCTGAAACTAGACTACACTAGATCTGCACCAATAAGAGACATAGATAACTTAAAAGACTACAGCCAATGAAACAAATGATTTTATCACATAAATTTCTTTATAATATGCTTCTATTTGTATGCTTTGTTTCCACAGTTTTGATTTGTTTGAATAGAATTAAAAGGATTAATTATACTCATACTTTGAGATAATTAAATAAGAGCAAGGTCAAAACATAGACGAATGGCTTGTTGTTACTTAAAATCATATATCAATCTAATTTTGAATAAAATTAGTTTTTTTTTGTTAATAAAGCTTGGACAGTCTTTTTTATATGCCTTTATAAACTCAAGACATTTTTTAAATGATTTTACAACGGTTGAAGATATATGTAAAAATTTCAATTTAGACATTGCTTATAGCCTAAGTCATGTCCCCCCTGATTGCATAGCGATGATGATTCTAGCTTAGTAGTGTTAAATTAAATATTTGTAATGTTTAGACCAGACTTAGACTAGACTTTATGAACACGTTCAACACAACTGCACAAGTCCTTTAATTTTCGTCTCATTTCTTAATAGTGTCATTCAAGGTTGGAATGTGAAATTTCAGTGATCTCATTTTATCTCCGTTCATATAAATTCTAACGACACAGTCTCAAGTGCTGTGTATTTTGGTATCACATGAATTATATGAATATACCAAAGAAATTTATGATCAAAAATCTCTTTGTTTATTTTTGTTTTTCACTAATAACGTTTTGCAAGAACTTTGTCTCTTTAAAGTTTCTTGTGTAAGATACCTTACGGTGAGTTTATTTTGTTCACTTGTGTCTAAGATTCTTATAAGAAAATGAAAGTTTTTCTAAGAATTCCGCTCTTTTGTGAAACTTGTTTACTGTAACAACATAAATGAAATGTTTATGAAAGCTGATTTTTCTACAAAACATCTTAGAATAAGAAAGAAACAAAAATAATTATTATTCTTAAAGTAAATACATACATTTCCTATTCAATAAACATTAACTTAAATTAAAATGTTTTGATTTTTTTTAAACAGCAATATAATTTAGACGAATTGGAACTTTAATGAGCAAGTGGTTAAAAAAATATTGGCAAGTTTAATTCATATGATAATAAGACGGTAAACTTGATAGCTGAGTTCATAAAACGTGAGGGATTTTAACAAAGTCTTGCTAATACAAACGCTTGAGACAGCTCATAGCCGTAACCTAGATCATTCAGTGTAACTAGACGATATTATTGACATTTCTATATATGGGTTTCGATTTACACTGCACTAGCATTAAGAAAATATTTGTCTAGTTCTCAATAACATTATATACCCGAATATAAATTGCTTTTGACTCAATACTTAAAGTATGTCGTGTCATTAAATGTGTGAGTATTCTTGTAAACATCGTGCAGTGCCAAATGAAAAACACGTAATTCTAAAATAAGTTCAATGAAAACGATACATGTACAAAATCGTTTTAACGAACCGAATCGCCATAGTGTGGTGCTTTATGAAGCGACAAATATTCAATGATTCATGATAATACATCCACGGGAACCTTTGTGATCTTTATACCTCTCGCTGAGGCACCGGTCTACCCATTCCTGGTTTATCATATATGGGACTCGTCTATCGCATCCAATGGCCAAGCTCGTACCCATTCTATATATATAAAAACCGTATAAGCTAATAACACTATATTTAGATTCACCTTAGACATATCACTTTAATTAATATGACAACTGTTTAGCTTACAATGGTCAGCAATAAAATTTGCTTACAAGGAAACATAAGAATGACTCAATATGCGATTGCCCTAAATTGATTTTGTTTGCGTGTCCGTAAATTACGGTCATTACGGTATTTGCGACCCAGTCGTATCTGCGGCTTAGGAAACAAGAAACAACCTTAATGTCAAAACTTGTTTGAATTTAAGAAGAGAGCGAACAAGTATTATAGACGGCTAAAAAAAGTCAGTGAAAAATTAATTCAGAGACCGCGTACATCGATTTATTTTCGTTTTGTGTTATGTATTTAATACTATCGATACGAGTGACTCTTGTTGATAAGTATTAATTTTATTTGTATTACATTGTGCCACACTAAATATAAACCACAAAGCCCTTCATCCGTCCGTATGGCGCCAAGAAGCGAGACACAACACAGAGATAGATAGATATATATATGTTTATATTGTACACATACATATATTAATTACTTTATTGTCAACACCTTTTGCAAGCGCTTACGATCACTTTCTTATTAATTTAAACATTATCCCAATACGCTAAAGTGACAAATCACGCTTCATAAATAAATCCTATCATGAATTGTAGAAATAATATGAATATCCAATTAAAACACAATTTTTTCCTTCATCGATACACTTCATGTTGTTAATTGGTTATTTTAATGTTGTTTCCATAAATAAATAAACTAAATAACATTGAAAATAAAAACACGTATGCATCGAATGACTTTCAATATTGCTCCAGGACTGTGTATCCGGTATTAAAAAGCATATTAAAAATGCGTAGGACGAACAATAGAATGTGAGTTGTCATGTATACGGTATTAAGTAGATAGTATAATGCTTAATGCATTCATGTGAGGATCGTTGGAGAACTCACAATGAAACAGAGCTTGAGTCACTTTGTATTCTAAATGATAGTAACAGGCGGGGCGTTCGTTAGCCCATGTAATTGCGTGAACAGCTAATGATTCGATTTCCCTAATGCAATGCGGTAAAATATAAATTAGATCCAGTCAATGCATTACGAACTGTTAAAAATTATATATATATATATTTTATTCTGCAGAGAAAATAGTCCTAGTTGAATGGTTTTATATAAAGTTGTTAAATGTCACAAATAAATTGTATACAAAAAAAAATCACCATGACGATAAATTTAGATCATACCACTTCCAAATCTTAATAGATTTTAAACACTATACTTTTAAATACAGTACGAATAGAAAGTTAATTACCTTGTAAAGATAACACCCAAAAGTAAAGCATCATTTACAAGGAAGCATTTATTTATCATCAGCAATGACAAGGAAGCTTTTCTTTATCAATACATTTGTAAGTTAATCCTATCAAATTATAATGCACTGTATCTTGTATTCTGGATCGTTTATTTCCTCTTTGGCATAAATTAAACAGTGTTGGAATCCAAGGCTGAAGATGCAGAACCTAGATTGTGTAGGTCGAGTGCATGTTGACTTTAGTATTGTGAATAAATGCTTAGAGTAAGTACTTCTATCTATTATATTTACCACTGTACCTTTGGTCGGCTTATATCCAAATTATAATTTTCTCAATTAAAAAACTATCCATAAATATAAATTAGTAATTGGTTATAATCTTAATTCAAGTAACAAAATACACTTAAAACACTAGATTTCTAAGCCTTACCTAAGAAAGCCTTGTTTTAGGGTCATTTGAATGTAATCACATCAATATTATACACATAATTTTAGACATACATAAATATCAATATTTCTACAAAAAATATATATAAATTACAGTGACTTTATGAAATGAACTTTGAAGATAGTCTTTAAAATTTGGAAAATATTTCAATTTTGGGTATTAAAATCAAGGATTAAAAAATTTTAATCTTCACTTTTGTAGTGTAAAATGGGGATAATAATTCGAAATAAATAGTAAATAAAATGATCTACTATAACATTTAATTCCAGGCTGCATATTGAAGAACGGAATTCTTACACGCAAATAAAATTCTATGCACAATATTTATTCAAATCACTGATCGAAACACAAATACCGCGGAGCACTTAGACGATTGAGTGAGAATATAAATACTACACGATCAGCTGATACGAGCCATTGGAACCGCCATATTGGCCTTGCTGTATCGAGCACCTTTCACTTTACCACGGCTGGCTGTAATGCGACATGGGATAGACGGACGAAAAGTTTTGTAGCTATTAATTTTTAATAATAATAAAAACGAGTAATTTACTATAATAATATACCTACATGTTTTAACATTTATCACAAAGCATAGATATTTGTTTTTTTGAATATTATTAATGTTAAACATTTTCTACACGAAACTTAACAATAACGGCAAAGCATACATTAATTATGTCGCTTCAGACGAACAAGCAATGTTTATATATCGCATGTACATACCCATTAATCCTGTTTATCTGTAATGGCTTTACTGTCAATTTGTGAGCAGAAATCGGTAACAGATCTACCAATGGTAACAAGCGAGCCAACATTTACAGTTACTGAGAAGTCTGCTTTAACTCCTTATTAAATCACATTGAAATACTTTTTTATATTTTATTGTTTTAATCTGGTTTCTGTTCTACTTTGTGAATGTTACAATAGTGAAGTGAATATATTGAAGCGAAGCCATCATAATCTTGCATAAACCACATTCAAACATAACATTTCCCGATTGCTGCACAATCTCTTGTCAAAACACATAATTTCATACAAACCGACAATAGTATATTTTGACAACTCGTTTTCGTTCCTACCGGTCGGTTCCATAAACAAAAACTGACTCACCATAACTATTGTTTGTGTTAGAATAATTTTTGTACACGTAGGCGGCACAGCCGTTCAACAGCTGTTACCGTCAGCGCTATCATTAATCGTATAATGCGTTTGTGCATTCTCTTTAACCGATTTCATATATCACATTAAAATATTCATATCGATTTTATTTTAATATTTATGCGCCTGCTGCATTAACTTTCCCACAAAGAGTACCACCAATATTGTTTAAACGCGAAAGTTTGTGTGGATAGTTATATGTTTGATTGGTTTATATTGTATTTAGATATGAACTCTAGGACATGAATGTAACTTTACATTTACATATAATGTAATCTATTCAGAAATTACATTAAATTTCATTGCTGACATCGCGTAACGGCCGTTAAGTCACGTGGCTGAGTGATTTATTTCAGTTATTTATTATTATATATATTATTGTATGCACTCATTATCTGTTCTGGCTCTGAACTTAAAAACTAAAAAATGATATCGTGAGCGGAACCTTGGGAGAAACAATATTATACGTGCTCGTCTGTGTTACGTATACGTATAGGATTTTATGTAATAAATACATGTATGCCATTATAAGCCTACTGTATTAAATTAATTAACGTACAAAAATGATCAATATTTAATAATGAGACTTTCGCGTCTCATTTAAATAAAACTAAAATTTTTCGGATATACTAAGCTAATTTTATTATTTTAAAAACTGCACAATCTAAATACACATCTCGTCTGCCCGTGATCACGGTTGCTGAAAAGTAACCGAGAAGTCGGGAATACGTAATTTTTTAAATAAATAAATTCGCTTATTAAATTCAAACAAATATTAGTAATATTTAATAGGTTGGCAATTTAATTCATAAAGGATGTTACAATTGTTTACATTATATCGACTTGACTGTACAGACGCGACTGAAAAGACATAAATTATTCACCAAAATTACAATATGTTCTGTCAATAGAACATGTATGGTCGGTCTATTCATTTCGCTGTTTCTTAAGGAAGTCACCATTTGTAGCACCGCTATCGGCCTTATAACTACGAAGCGAATAACCCTGAGTAATACAATAAGCAACATAAGATATATAAAGGTCAATGTTTTAAAATAATTCCTCGTATCTCGATACGTTAAATTCAATACCAACGTCTCACTGGTTTTGTGTTACACATTTGTTTTGTCTAAGTTCAGTTTTCGTGTCGTTTCACATCGTTCTATCAACGCCGCAGTTAATACGAATTGATTTGTCAGAACGCTTGTGAACAGATCATTTCTGTAACGAACTTTAATAGTTCGAATGCGTACAAAGAAATCGAAAAAAAAAACAATTTTTGCAAATGTCTTATGTCATGGCCGTATCGTTTTTAGAGGTTTCACGGTTGTTTACTATACAATGATATTCTGTTTCCTTTCATAAAATGTTCTAATGTATGGATCATATTTATATAAAATATACTCCGCATGACGCTGTCACGAACCTTTGTAATAGAGGTGTGTTACAAACACCAGACAATGTCGTTAACCTGTCAGAATTCAATCTGAGAATCAAGGTTGTTAAGTACTATTTCCACATCATAAACTTTTTGCTACATGTTAGATACTATAAATCAGACTGCCATAAAATGAACTATAAGGCGGTTTTCAAGCAAGCTTATACTAAGCAGTAAGCTCAAGATAAACTCAATAATTCTTTATCGTTGTTTCTTTTCTCTATAAGCTGAAAGTGACTGGTTGGTTAGGGGGTTATAAAATTAGAGAATTGGTCATACTATCGCCTCAGAAGCTTCTATTTATAATAGTGAAATTATTCTTCCATTTCCAGTGTACGTTCAGCTGCGGTAAAATTATCTGGCGCCTTGCTGGTTGCGTCTTTTCTTTTATTGTCACCGTTCGCAGTTTCAGAGTTTGTTTTTCTTATGACTCATTTACGATGTTTAAAATATCACCAGTACTTGCGAAGTTTAGTGCTTTCTGTTTGTCCATCGATGCTTATTATAGTCTGAATGGTCCATAAAATTAAGCAAATACTCTTTAAGTGTATGATAAGTTTCCCCTGTATTATGTTTAATAATTGGGATTTGCTATGCATACTGAATTTACGGTATATTTAATGAAAATCTAATTATAATATCTTTTATTTAATATTGATTGTTTATTGTTGTTATTATTTTTATATGTATAACCCACATCTATAATGTTAATGATAACTGGCTGAAGGTGATGTGTTATAAATCTTTATATAAATTAAATTTAGAGAAATAATTGGAAAATAATATATTTTCAAACTTGATAAGTAACATACATATATTAACTTTTATTGTTCTTTTTGTTTTATTGTCAGTTTCAGGTCAGTTTCGGCATCCGCTTATGTCTTATGTTGTCTATGGTCAATATATTCCTTCACTACAAATGAATCACCAATGTGCAGTCTCATTACATACACAAGTCGCCATACTATTCCCGGTAGTCGAGATTCGTATTCGTAGAAGCCGTATATTTCTAAGAATTTATTCAACTAGATTTTCTTAGTTACAAACGTAAAAGGGCAAAGAGTGCCTTATCGCCGCCATCCGGCCGTTTGATTGAGGACATTTTTTTGACATGTTGGCTAGACATTCATTTATTAACATTTAACACATGGCATGACTTAAGCTATTTTACAAATTACAAAAATACCTTAATAAATTTATTAATTCATACAATTTAACCGTGATTTTTTTGGCTTTGTCATACAATTAATTGTTATTTAGGCTGTTGCTTTAAGATTTTGAGTACTTTGAATTGTCATTTAATTTATGGGTATCAAAATGTTTTATATTTCTATTATCGATCAATATTAAATCAAGAACACGATAAAACCATATTTTAAAATTATTCTTTAACTTGAAGCGTACGCAACAAGTCAATAAATTTGTATGGAACCATAATATTTTTTCTTCACAACGGACACGCTAAATCATGTTAAATTACTGTCATAAATTTGTTAACTCTGAGTGCTATAATCTAAATAAATTATGTATCGTCTGAAGGTACATAGTTATCAATATTTCTGAAATAAACGAGGGTCCAAGCAAGTTCTGACCTTTAATGACATTTACACAATAATAAGCCTAAATCGTACACTTAAATAGGTCGTGCCACCTGAAATATTTTTATAGGACACAGTCCCCAAACTTTCACGAAATGTCACCGCAAGAATCGGCCGTGAATTTAAGTCCGGTTTTTTTATCGTGATGTCATCGAAGGTTTTAATTATTATCAATGACAGTTTATATATTTAAATATAAACTATATACATACATCAGGAAGAGTTCTGCTAATAAAATATATCTATAAACCTTATTTTTATACTGATGTAACGGTCTCATGTACTGCAATTTGTTGAAAGCTTGCCGTGTCTTGATTGCTTAATGGTGGCTATCGTCTCCTATACACTTGTATTATATTCGCTTTTAATTAACCAGTTAAGGAAATTATCGTAAAATTGAGGCCTCCTTGGTTTGTTGAACTGTCTTCTTTATTAGGTGCTGGGTCTTTTACCGTGAATTTATAAACAATTAACATTAATAATAAAAAAGTTATAATTAGTTTTTTAAATTTAATAATTATTTTTTGGTTAGAATAAAATATAAAGAAGAATTATTCATTTCTTATATTCGTCGCGTTTTTAGATTTCAATGAAACAAAGAACTCGTTCTGTTTTCGTTTCAATTTAAATCACGGTTAATGCATTAACTGATCATTCCTGAAATTGCTGTTAAAAAATAAAATAAAAGAGATCTAGGACGCGTTACGGATATATGTTAAAATGTATATTTCTGGCATCCCGCCATTGTTTAGATGTGGAACTA
>DVQP01002977.1:0-11538 GCA_018231745.1 Danaus eresimus
ATTATATTATATACATATATATATATAAATGTATATAATTAATCTGCATACAAATAAATAATTGCGTACAAACAAATATATAATTAATCTGCGTACAAATATTATCTAAGATAAGTTTTAAAAGAAATTTATATATTCAAATTATATATGAGAAGAGGAATCGTCTATTTATTAATAACATAGTTTATAAAAGATTAGAAAAACATGAAACAAAATAAAAAAGCTCTTTCATTAGATATTAATCGGTGTTAAATGTGAGAAAACCGCATTAAACTAAATTTACGCGTGAGTCGACTGCTGTTCCAAATCCCACATAGCGCGTGGTTGTAACAAACGATAAGTTGTCCAAAATGACATATTATTCACATTGTAAAATGAAAGAAATTACGCAACTTATTAACATGGGTAGTAATTTTTAGGCTAGTCGATATAAAATAAATAATAAAAAGTCTAGAAGGGATATAAAAAATATAATCGGCAACTATTTGGTTAAAATCACATACACACATAATTAGTATTTATGCAGTAATTAAAAATACAATGATTTAAAATGATAACCTTTTTAAATGGCGTTACAAGAGATTAAAAGTGTCGTTGAAACGGGGTCGGTTTTATTTTAGACAGCTTGTTTAAAAATATGCAATATATTTGTTCAAGCTTTTAAGATCGTTAGTGCCTTACACTTTTAATATAATTTTCTACTTTACTTATTTTTTTATTTTAGCAGAATGTCTTGGAGCGGAGCGCTCGCGGCAGCGCTCTCCTATCAGGAGCGTTCCCGTGGCGGCCAGCGTGAAGAGAGAAGTTGACTTCGACTGCCCCGAAGAATTTGGTTATTATCCACATCCCACCGACTGCACGTTGTACTATGTTTGCGTATTCGGCGGTGCTTTACTAGAATCTTGCACTGGTGGCCTCATGTACAGGTAGGTTCAGAAATATTAACCGTTACTTTTATATTTCTTATAAGCAGTTAATTTTATAATTTTTATTGTAAAATTTCAGTCACGAGCTCCAAACATGTGATTGGCCGCGTAACGTAGGCTGCGACGCCACCGGTGCCGTCATAGCTGACGATTACGAACGGCTAAACGAAAGACAGCCTCCACCTCCTACATCTCGAAGAAATCCACCTCCACCTCCTCCGTCTAGAGCACAGCCCAATCCAGTTATTACTTCAAGAGGGCAACCAAAATTCAATCGACAAGAATATGAAAAAGTATTCAATCAGTTCTATTGATATTTAAATTAGGAGTCAAACATTAAACAGTTTAAATTATGTCGTTCCACCACGGCAGTTCTAATGTTATTGTCTTCAAAAATTTACAGCAACAACAGTTATATGCAGAAGTAGATGACTTACCTCCTGTTGAAGAAATTGAGAACGATAGGCAGCAGAGGGTATACAGAGGACAACCATCAACTATTGGACAAGTTCAAAAAGATAGGGACGGTTATCATGGATCGCAGGGCATTAGTGCTGGGAGAAAACTTAACTCTAATATTATTCCTTCCTCAATCGCGCAAAATAGTAAAATTGGATCGTTTTCTTTTGGGACGCAAGTAGAAGACAGAAGAACAGCTACTGCCACTCAAACTCCTCAGTCTTATAGGTAAGGGTCCGAAAATATTATGATATACAAAGTTAAAAAATTAAAAAAATTATATCAGTAAAAAATTTAAATCCATCATATAATTTAAGATCTGTCTGATAATTTCAGAGAAGATAAATATGACGCTTTGACTGACTCTCCTGACTTAACTAAAGACTTTACGACTGGTGAAAGGACTATTAAAGATATAAGTAATAACACTTTATCGAGGAAAAGAAGAGATGTTGAATCACGTTTAAATGAATCTTCTGTACATGATAAAATTTCTGATAGGAACGATAATGACCAAGAAATGGAATATATAGAGTTTGACCCAGAATCTGACGAAGATGAATACCAAGATGATATAATGGATGACGGTGAAAGGGGAAAGAGACAAATTAGGTTTTATATAAAAGAGGGACATAAGGTTCCTCTTAAGTTTACTAATTCTAAACCTGTGAAGTTCGTAAACTTGCGGTATAATAATCAAAATCCTAATATTCAAAATCCACGGTACCATACTAATCAATATAATGGACTTAATGATAATACTTATAATTCATTTGTAGTGAGTAATAATAATAACCATTATCCAGTAAATGGTCATCTCAATTATCAAACAGTTGATAATTATCAAAATCAAAGGCCATTTAAAGCAAGTTTACCTGATTTATCAAAACCTAAATATTTAATCAATAATGCAGGAACCCAAATTATTACAAAAAGTCCTCCAATTTCTTCTTTAAATAACAATCAAAATCCATTTGCTTCTTTAGCTGGTGGATTTTATAACAATGGGTTGAAAAATAATCATAATACAATATCGCAAGGACAAATATCCTCAATTAAACCAAATTTATCTTCACCACTTGATTTAACGCATTTTCCCAGTACAATCGTTACTGGAAGACCTTTATCATCATCTACTCAAAGTTATAATGTAAAAAATGATGAAGGAAATAAAAAACTTAATAATAGTTACAAGACCAATAATAACAAATTTACAAAAGACAAAGACTATAATGAAGATGAAGACTATTCTGATGAAGAAGCAGAATCTTCGGAAGAAGATGAGGAAAATCACAAACCAAATTTCTCACCACCTATTACTGTCCCTTATAGTTTTAATCATCCCAGAAATAAATATGCTAACATTGATAATCCATTTGCACGACCGAATTTTAATTTTGATGATTTTATAGCTAAATTGAGAGATGATCAATATTCGGTCATCGGACTATCAACACAAAAACCGAAAGCTTTACAAACTAATGATGTACAAACAAGTTCGCCTACAAATACAACTCCATCGATTAATAGTCACAAAATATCATCTTTTAAAGTTATCAGTACTCCAAAGCCATTTACAATGTCTGATGTACCGCAGAATTTAACATTGGATATAAATAAAAACATAAAAAATTTCGGTCCCCAACAAGGCTCTGATTATGTTTTGAGGTCACAAATAACTACATACAATAATAACCAATATCTTCAACACAATTCAAAAAATGTTAATAGGCTTCCACAAAAGGATGCTAGTATACCATTAGAGACTTTAAAACCGAAATTAAAGCTACCTAACTTCCAGGATAATAGACCACTTTCTGTAAATTATAACTTCAATACTCCAACAGAGGGTAGTAATCAACCGTCAAATACAATAAGGCCGATTGTCACTCAGATGTCTTATTATAGCACTCCAAACAATAACAATAAAATACCATTACAATCTCATCATGGAAATAATGCAAAACCGTTTTTGGTGTCAACATCTCCACCTGTCAATAGATATGTGTTAAGCATATCACAATCTACTCCTAGACCTGCAACATTAATAAATGAGCAATTTTCTCCTGTACAAAATTATTGGAAAACACCAACTATTGGTCTCACACTTACAACACCATCTTCGATAAGACCAAATACAGTTACAGAAATTGCGAAATGGACAAAATTATATTCAAAAGCAATACAACCATCTACAATAATACCATCAAGTGGTAAAGATATAATTTCTGACATAAGTACTAAAACTCCGCCAAAGCGTAAACCTATACCGAAACCTTCGCCGGAAATGAATGATTACTATTATGATGATGAAGATGAACAGTATTATTATGAACCAATCGTTAGGCCTAAATATATGCCAAGCTCCGAAGTAATGCCTCAAAGACCGCCTATGGCACAAAACTATGAAGAATACGACGATTCCTATGAACAACTCGAAATCCATACAGATCCAAAGTTTCAAGGAAATCGAAAAATACCTAGTAATCAAAATAATTTTAAAGTAGAAAGTGCAACTAAAAATCACAATGACGTGTCCGTTGTCACCAAGTCACCATATAAACAATCAAACAAAATTATTAACGGCAAAATTCCAGTACCAGTAATGCTCGATTATGACGACTCAACAAATTCCATGTCTCCCAATAGTCACAATCGAACGTATTACTTAAGGAAGCCTAATAAGCCTGAAAATAATCCAAATACATTAAAACCTCCTAAATATTTGAATCAGACAACCTTGCGGCCTTATACTGTCAGACATAGATTGGCAATGCCAACGACTGAAAAAAATCAGGTTAATCAAGATGTAGAAAATAAACAAATGAGGGGAAGAATACGACATCATAATATAGTTGCGGAAATGAAATTGACTACTCCTCATGACAGCTTTAAACAAGAGACTCGAATTACTAAGACTGGTCATGACGATAAAACGAACAGGTAAACAGTATTTCTCATTCCTTGACAGTTTTAATAATAGTTAGTAGTAATACCTGAAATCTTGTCCTTCCAAATTAAGGCAGAGACTTTGAAATTTACGAATTACGTATTTAATTTTTAAATAAACAATAAGGAAGATACACTGTACAAAAATTATTTAGAACACTTACGACAACAGAGACTACATAATTTGATTTCGACTTTAGCCATGACTTTTCAGCCACATATAAATAATTTAATTTCAAATTGACACTATGTTGTGTTACTGTGCAGCGGTTTAAGACACTTCTTTGTCTCTTGTAATAATCTAATGTGCACTTATTTCACGTAATTACAGTCTGGAACCCACAGAGAGCGTTACACCTTCTTATTCGCCAAGTCCGCGACCAAAAATGCTTTATAACGGTTCACAGACTTACAGTCCCGATCAATATGATCCTTATTACGCTGTATATGATGAAGACGGTGAATTGTACAAGGATACAGGTGAGGAAAAAGTCATAAACTGTCATCGCAGTAGTGGGCAAATATTTAAAATGATAGTTCTCTATTTAAAACCGTTTATTTAACTGTATCTAGTTATAGTTAATCAAATATTGTTATATTTAATTAAATATTGTATTAAAGAAATATATACCATAAAAAACAACATTTGTTTTGACTTTTATATTCATTAAAACACTTAATCAACCAATAACTGTTTTAACACGATAATAATAACTCTATAACATCCTTAAAGTTTAGTGATGACACTATCTATTGAAATCCCAGAAAAGTGAAACTGATATATTTGTAAAATGGAATATTCATAATTATCTAATTCACTAACGTGGGATTGACATCGGTGTTGGCAGACTATGTGCAGCAATATAACTCACCTTCGCTCCGACCAGCAGTCCAGCAAACGTACAGAGGCACTCCGCCCTCACGTCGGCCAGTAGAGACCTATTCAGCAAGACCTGTCGCAGATGATTACGACGATGCTCTTATTCAAGGACCTGTATGTAATTTGAGTAAATTACCCATAATGGTTGAAATATTTTATTTGTTATAATCGTTAATATTTCAGATTGTAAATCAAAACCAATACCAGACATCTGTTCGACAACCAGCAAGGTAATATTTTTAGAACATTTGATTTTTATTAACATCTACCATATAAACAGTATAAATATACTATATTAAACCAGGGGTGAAGGTAACGAATTGGGTTATGATCCTATACCAAGCAGCGTGAGGACGACTATTTATGAAGCCACTTTCCCAAGCACGAATCCAACAACAACTAGCACCAGCACTACTACCACTACCACTACCACAACCACAACCACAACCACAAGACGACCAACAACTGCACCTTACACAGAAGCAATGATCCCGTCTCGTTATTCCCCAAGGTACTACAAAAGAGTATTTCACTCATCCTCAGTGACTAAATTTTAAATCATTTTCATCATTCATTATTCATTCCGTAACTAACGTCTAAATAAAAATAATTGAAGCTTAATTTAAATGCAACCTTTAGACTGATCGTCTTGTCATTACTAATTAGGTTTGGATTGCTAATAAGCTTTTTTCGGTTTAAAGGTTGTTTCGTAGATAGTAGATGGAAATACCTTATATTACATGTATTCTATATAATTGGCTACATGATTTGGCTTTCTTATTCCTTTTCAATATATTATTTACAAGTATTTAATATGATTTATATATTTACTTTTGTAGTATCTTTTAAATTTAATTAGTTACACCACAGTTAGAAGAAAAGCAAACTAAAATTAACGAAACGAAATGAAAGTAGGATTAAAATTTAATGGGGATCTATAGGTAGAGCTTGTAAATATTTTATGAAGTGAGTTTAGTTTTATTTCTCTGCTTTGTATTTGACAGATCATCCACTGATGAGAATCGTAGTCGCCTCCCTGCTTCCTCTACCGTCCCTAATGCCATTGATGGATTTGTTACATCTATTCCTTCTACATTATCAACCACCATTAACTTATCCTCCCACGCTAAACCTTTTGAAAAGACCGATAATGCACATAGGTTACTTGAACCGTCGACTGAAATAACGACTCGTAGACCAACAACTCGTGTGACTGAAAACAATAAAAATTTCGTTAGTTTAGTTCGTGAAAGTCCAAACGTAGGTAATAAGAAGATGATCTCTTTAACAACAGGTTTTTCTATACGTAGAAATCTTAATAATACGAAAAATCCTTACACTTTAACGATAATTTCAAAGCCATTTGAAAATAACTCATCGGTTGCCACCAAAAATGTTCGGACTAAAAACAATAAAAAACATTACATACAGAGACTTTATTATGATATCAATGAAAAAGACGTTACCCAAACCGAAATAAATCAAGGATTCCAAAATGAGGAACAAGCCAACGAGGAAGATCATATCGTAAATATAGCATCTCATCCGAAAGACAGTGGTTTCGAAGGCCCACCTGATAACTATATGTCCTCATCTGAACGAACCCCTACATATAGGCCCAGAATTCGATTAAGTAATAGTGCCACACCAACAATGACACCAACAGAAGAAGTTTTTAAGAGGCCGGTAACGGAATCGACAACGAGTTCAATAAGCCCTAAAATTTTTACCGATAGTAGGTTAGACCGATTAAATGAGAATAGTGAAAATAAACATTATATTGACAGCAAAAAATCTCAAGGCTTCAAAGAAGTGGATTATATCATTCACGATGAAGACTTAAACTACAAAGATCCAATAGTGTCACCGTATAAAACATTAGACAATTTAAGAAATACTGGTAGGGACTCTCTATCTAGAGATGATAAACTAGATATCCCTAAATCAACGATGCCAACTGGTACTTCAAGTTCAAGATTAGTAACAACAACATCATCAGACAGAGTAACAAGAAAAAAACCTTCTTATTATCATTACAATATCAAGGATGATGAAAATGAGCAAACTACGGAAATATTTAAAAGTGATGTGAAACAAATAATTCGAAACATATTTAAAGATGCGCACAGTAGCACACCAAAAATTATAGAATTTATTTCACCTTCTACAACATTGGATACAAATGAAGAAGTGGTAAATATAGGATTTAAAAATAAAAAACACAATATTAGTGTTCAAAAGCCATCACGCAATAATTTTAAACACGTCAGCATTATAACAGAACCTAGCGTTATTAGAAACAGTTCCCCTTCCGTTGATAACCCTACTACAGTTATCAATCAAGTTCCAGAATTGAAATATGATGTAGTTCAAACTGCAAACCCTACAATTTCTCTTTCATCAGAAATACCATTAATGGATGCAGCGACAGAAAGTGCTTTCAGAGATATTTTACCAAATGTTGACTATGAATTAACAACTAAGTCTCATTTAGTAAAATCCAAATTTAGTAGTTTAATGAATAAAGAATCCAGAGAGGAAGAACCGAGATCTCATAAGTTTAAGAAAATAATTGAAAGTGAGATAAAACCACTTGATAGCAATGTTAATCACTATTCTGAAAAAAGTAATTCTAACCTAGAAACTAACATAGATAGCAAGGATTTAACGACAGAAACTCAAATAAGACTTACAAATGACTTTGTTAATGACATTGCATCTACGACAAGCACAACTAAATCAACTACAACTTTTAAAATTGACGTTGAGATCAAGCAGACCTCTAAGAGCTTATCCTATCCAACTCGAGCCTCTCGTATCAACCCTGCCATAAAGTTAGCCGCGGCAAGTGTTGGAGGTGGGCGCAGGAGTTACCAATCGCCATCCAATTGTTCATCAGACAACAGTCTGCAAGTGAATCCAAAATGCAACGAAATCAAATATCCGAGGTACTCGCCGGCCAGTAGATATCGTAGCCTAATATTTATTTCATCTTTCTTTTTTGACGGTGAAGGCTTACTTCTTATTTTCTGCATTGCGTTTTAACTGGCATGTGCATCAACGTCTTCCTAAACTTTGATAATGGCACCAAAGGCTAAACCCTGTCGCTTAGCATATCTTCAACATCTTCATAAGCTCATTGGGGGACTTCCAGTCGGTTGTGTTTTTTAGAATTGTTAACTCCTGACGCGACCATATCCGTTTCCTGCACAACTATCTCTGACTATTTTTTATTTACCGAATGAAAATTAGTACACTTAGTTGGAATAAAAGTTCCTCAATGTTACATTTATTTAAAGCACATTTCAATCTCATACGTTTTCATCACCAACATCCTCCAAAAAAAAACTGTGCATGTCATGAAAGTGTTGCTTTTATTAACTTAAACTAATTGTTTTTCAGTTTAAAAATAATTTTAATCTGAATGACAATAATAAACCAATAAAAGTTGTTTGCTTCCATCTAAAAACACGCTCACTAATCTATCTACCTAATAGAACTTTTTACTACTTTTATAAACTTTACAGGCCCACAAGCACAAGAGGTCGAGGTTCGGCACATTTCTCAACTTCTGGTGGATCTGAGGCTCCACAGCAAACTCCTAACAGAGGAACACCTCCAACGTTAGAAAAGATTTTTTACTATTTAAATAACCACTTCCAATGATTTCTTTCATTAATAATTTATTTCAAAAATGAGATTAATTGTATTTTCATAAAAAAATCTAATTGTTATTTTTTTTAATAGTCGCAGTCGTCCTACGTTAAAACCTTCAACAGCCATAGTTACAAAGACTGTAGATATCAATATTTATGCTCATCCACCATCGCGGCCCGCCCCTGTTTACCCACAACCTACACCTGACAAGACAGCTGCCAAATGTAGAAAAGATGTATGTCTTCTACCAGATTGTTTCTGCGGCGGTAAAGACATTCCCGGTATGATCTTTATTTACATATGTAATTTATTTTAACTTTAAAGTTGCACAAATTCCAAAACATTTTTGTAATTCATATAAATCTTAGGAAATTTGCCAGTCCACGAAGTACCCCAGATTGTACTTTTAACATTCGACGATGCTGTAAATGATTTAAATAAAATTTACTATGAAGAATTCTTCGAACGGGGACGATTAAATCCAAATGGTTGTCCAATAACAAGTACTTTTTATGTGTCTCATGAGTGGACCGATTATAGCCAAGTGCAAAATTTATATGCAGATGGCCACGAATTTGCCTCACATACTATATCGTAAGTTAATTAACAGTGAAAGAACAGCTAGTTGATTTTATATTCTTCGGATGGAATTCTATATGGGCTGATTGTATTTATAGTTTAAATATTCTAACCGTTGCTTTATATTAAATAGCGGTTTCATGGCCATCTATACAATTATAAAAATGGTTTCTTTGTATAATATGTAGGTTATATATATAGATATATCTTTATGTATGTATTATTTTATTAATTCGAATATTTTCTCTTCCTTCCTACCTTTTTATACCTTTTATTGCCCTTTCTCTTCTTTCTCCTTTTCCTGGCACATAACACACCCCAAATCATACGCACGATCAAAACCCAAATCCTACATCATATAGGCGAATTGCCGGTGGATAAGGTGCCTCAAATTGTTTTGCTGACTTTCGATGATTCCGTAAATGATTTGAACAAGGGCTTGTACTCGGATCTATTTGAAAAAGGACGCGTTAACCCGAATGGTTGCCCTATAACAGCTACTTTTTATGTATCTCACGAATGGACGGATTACAGTCAAGTTCAAAATCTTTACTCAGCTGGACATGAAATGGCATCTCACACAGTGTCGTAAGTTTATGAAAAAGTTACTCAGCAGAAATTGTAACGTTACACTTATCATTATTTTATTACATCTGTAACACATTAAACATTCTACAGATCTTGCTATTTTTCTATAAAGCATGTTTTATTACTTAATTTACCTTTCTAAAACCCGCTTCTTTTCGTAGTAACTATAATTTTGGGCTAAGTTTTTATACAATAATTAAAAATGCCTTAAATTTTATTTTAATTAGAAGACATTTCCAGTTTAACATTTTCTTAAATTTTAGTCATAGTTTCGGAGAGCAATTCTCTCAGAAAAAATGGAACAGAGAAGTTGGAGGTCAAAGAGAAATTTTGGCAGCGTACGGTGGTGTTAAGCTCGATGATGTAAGAGGAATGCGCGCACCTTTCTTATCTGTGGGAGGAAACAAAATGTTCAAAATGTTATACGACTCCAACTTTACATACGATTCATCATTGCCGGTATATGAAAACAGACCACCGAGTTGGCCATATACCTTGGACTATAAACTTTTCCATGATTGCATGATACCGCCTTGCCCCACCAAATCTTATCCAGGTATAATTTTTAACACGTCAAATAACTGTGAAATTAATATTTAATATCAATATGTTAATCTTGATTTTTAATTCCAGGAGTTTGGGAAGTTCCTATGGTCATGTGGCAAGATTTGAATGGTGGGCGTTGTTCTATGGGTGATGCCTGTGCTAATCCTCCGGATGCAGAAGGTGTTTACAAAATGATTTTGAAAAATTTCGACAGACATTATACCAGTAACAGGTGAGACATTAGTTAAGTAAAACTGGAAATTGGTTTATAACTGCGAACATTAATTTTAAAATCTCTTACATGAACAGGGCGCCTTTTGGTCTCTTCTATCATGCAGCTTGGTTCACTCAACCTCACCACAAAGAAGGTTTCATCATGTTCCTAGACTTCATTAATAAAATGAATGATGTTTGGATTATTACAAACTGGCAAGCCTTGCAGTGGGTGCGAGACCCCACCCCAATATCCAGATTAAACAATTTCCAACCATTCCAGTGCAATTATGCGGTAATAAAAACTATATTTTTTTATATATAATGAAATTTTAAATTAATATTAATAAATAAATAACATTTTTTTCCAGGATCGACCGAAAAAATGCAACAATCCTAAGGTTTGCAACTTGTGGCATAAGTCCGGAGTACGGTATATGAGGACATGTCAACCCTGTCCTCCAATTTATCCTTGGACTGGAAAAACTGGCATCTCATCATCGCGCATTGACAACGAAATTGAAGAATAGATATAGTTATAAATAATTAACAAATTATAGATAATGAATACTCTTGTTCTCATGTTCTCATTCTTGATTCTATAGTTGATAAAAGATTCTTGAAATTTTATTAGTTCATTATTAGTATATTATTTTAGATGGTCTGAAGGAAAGACCTAAACACTTTGATTTAAAACTTCATGTGGTATTTTAAAATATGTGGCATGATTTGAAATTTATT
>DVQP01002978.1:0-11537 GCA_018231745.1 Danaus eresimus
ATGTTGCTATGAGCATAATTGATGTAAACTTTGAGATATTTTGTTTTGAAGGAATCATATTTTACAGTAATGGCTAACCTACAAAGTTAAACTTTATTTTAAAAACAAAATTCAGATAGAACCTAATTATTTTACGCCACAAGGGAGAAAATCCAAAATAAATATGAAAACAGATATACAATTTGTTTCTTTTTATATTCGTGATATAAAATTACTGTATTTAAAGTATAAACAATACATTTCAGATTATCGTCTACAGAACAGAACACGAGTACATTGTTCCACAAGCTGATTTATCCCAAGGTGATGTAACAGAACAAAGTCCGTTGCCACCAAGAAGAAATCGATCCAGAAGTTCAAGGACCACTTCTGTATGTGATGATGATCGTACATCACATGGTGCGGAATCGCTTATTCTCGATGCTCATATTTCACCAGCTGACAACGCTTTATCCGAAAGTGATAATCACCGCGAAAGTCCAGGCTATGCAACTGTTGATAAAGGTAACTTTACGCCAAGTAAAGGTGCTAGACGGTCATTAAGCAAAACTCCACCTGCAAGACGCCGTAAGAGTAATAGTTCTGAAAGAAAATATTACACAGTCTCTAGTCAGAAAAGCAGAATGCCAGATCGACCCCCGAGAAAAAAATCCTCTACGAGTCTTATGACCCTTGACAGCTTCACAAAAGAATCTATAAATGGTGATCAGACCCAATATGTTGAAATAGACAGATCAAAAATGGAAGATTCTCACAAAGACTTAAAATCTGGGGCGATCGTCAGTAAAATGAAAGACAGACCATTACCTCCACCTCCTCGTCCTCCCAGAGGACCAAAACGTAAAAAACTCTCTGAAGAGGAAGAAAGTCAAAATTCAGCATTAAATTTATCAGAATCTCTTGATGTAGTAGAAATTGAAGTTTCGACACAAACAGATCCCTTGCCAGACGATGTTGACTTTGAATTTGGAATAGATGACAATCTTGATTTGTCTATGTCTAGTTCCCTTAGAGACATAATTGATGAAGAATCAATTCTGGGAAAGATTCATGACAAGTCAATTACATTAGAAGCGGATCACCGTAGTTCTAGGCCAGCATCACGGTCAGAGAGGTCTCTAAAAATGTCTGATCCTAAATTAGGGGAATTTTCTAAATCAAGCCTTGGTAAAACATCCCCTACTGTTATATTAGTGGAAAAGCGGGTATCTAGCCCAACAAGAATAGATGAAAAAGAGGTAATACTAACAGAAGCATCATTAACAGTACAGCCTATTGATATTGAAGATTCCCAAGTACCGGATGTTCCACCTTTACCAAAATCTAGAGACACTTTAACTTCAACTACTAGAGAAAGAACTAAGCCTGAGATTGCTGAAAGTGAAAAAACTCTTGATAAAATTGCAGAAACTAACAAAGACATTTTGTTAGATAACTTAGTAACACAAAGACTTCAGGTTCGAGATTTAGACGTTGGTCGCTTAAATGTTTCAGAACTGCAAGCTTCAAAAATTCTTGTTTCCGATATTGAAGGCATGACTTTAAATGTTAACGAGCTAGACTCTAAGTCTGGTCATATTTCAATAACTGGAATAGAGTTTTCCCAATCTGTAATCGACGAAATTGTTAAGAAATTCACCGAAATGTCAACTTCTGTTGTTCCTTCCACTCATGTAGTAGACACCCAAGGTATTGAAAGGCCAATTAGTAGGGAAGAGGAAACGCAAACAGATACTCCTTTACCTGATAAAAAAGAAGAAACCATTACTTCAGAAGAGATTAAAATTGACTCAATACCATCCTCAACTGCCAGAAGTAGTGAAAATATTGAGGAAATTACTGTCCCCCCACAACGACCTCCCCCTCCTGATTTGACACCATTATTATATTCCTATCTGCAGGATCTAACGATTCCGTCGTCATTACCTCATCAACAACCAATACTGCGCGAGAGACATTACAGTGACTTTCACGAACCACAACTTCCTTCACCACAGCCCCCAACACGTCGAGCTAAAAGAAAACCACCCGTTTTGCACAGCGAATCAAGTTCCGATGACGTTAAACCTCGACCGTCTCCCAGAAGAATGCCAGCTCCAGCCAGAACTCAAGAACCAACAATAACTGAAGCTGGTTTCCAATTCCTACGGGTATGTCAGAATTCAATAAGCAGAACGTTTAGAAATATTGTGAACACATTTATGTCTTACATAAGTGGAACCCAAAATAAACATGATATGCAAGTTGCTATGGTAATATTTCTCGTGTTAATCGCTGGTTTAATAATGTTTGGACTCAGCGATAGCCGTACAATTCATCACCATCATTGGGAATTTTTTAATCCACCAGATACTAAACAATAAAATTTATTACTAGTATTCCATGAGAATAGCTATGTATTGTAACCTTATATGTATCACATATATGGAAAATTGTTTTTGGATATTGCAGAATCTTTTTAAAATAACTAAATTACTAACCAATAAAGTACTCTAACTTGTCAATTTATGGTATGTATAGATGTCGATCTATATATAGGAACCTAGGCTGTTAAAAATATTATGTGTCAGCAATGTTATCTAGTTGTTTAAATGTTTTCTTTGTTTGTGTAATTTTAAAAATTTATGAATTGTTAAAAGAAATTAGTTAACAGTTTTAGATTATCGTAATGCATTTTATAAAGGACGTTTGTTTTGTAATATAAAACTGAAATAAATTCTGTTAACAAAAAAGATTTTTTTTTCATCCTATTTTTACATTTTAAATTTTATCGTTATGATAAGAAATTCTTTTAAATATTGTAGTGCATAAGAGGAGGTATTCATTAAAAGCAAACATACATCAGAGTCAGGTGCAACACTTTTTCAAATGAAGAAAAATAACTATTTAATATATCAAAAGTACAAGGAGATTTGTCACAAAATCACGGACATTCTCGGCTTTAATCAGATTATTGAGAATTCTTGATACATTACGTTAAAAAATTAATAATATGCAGAAATAAATTTACAATCTAAAGAACTTAACGTACACAAGCACCGTGGGTTTTTTTTATGGGTTGTATGGTTTTCACCATAGGAAAAGTTCCAATTTGAAATTGTCCATCTAGTGCCACCGTCATGTGTTTGTCATCCATTATTATTATTATTTATTACTAGCGTTTTTGAAAGTAATATATTAATGACGAATAACAAGCGTTTCATAAATTATTTAGAAATGCTCTGGGGGTCAATAGGCAAGAACCGGTCAGTCATGCGACCTCAAAAACATGTGTCCGATTGCGCAGCACTCCAACAATTAATGCGTACCATTTAACTTAGTTCTCGACTTTAATCTATTTATAAAAATGCACGTTAAATTTACTTTTTAATTTATTAAAATACTAGCTGTTACCCGCGACTGTTGATTCCAGAAAAACTAATTAATACAAGATCGTCGAAACAAATTCTTAAGGCAAATTCTGAGCAACAATTTATCTATATCTGCATTTATATAAATATAGTTATAAAATAGATGACATCGTTCTTTGATTATTCCGAATTCACGATTATGATGTAAACAAATACATTGTTTTAAGAGAAACTCTTGTTTAAAACTATAATCAAGATCGTCTCTTGTATACTGTGTTTAAGATGTTACCTTTAATGTATAGAGTTATATTTTGTGACTAATTCTAAGAAAATCAAGCCACAAACAAATTTATTCGCTAGATTTAGTTAACATTTAGTTTTTTAACTCGCACTCAGCGTTAGTGTTTTATTTAGTTGATAATTTTATGGCCTTAATTAGAACTGATTGCCAACATAAACACATATTTCAGATCTGATTGGAGTTTATGAGAGTTATTCTTGGAAAACGAGACCTAATCAATTATTTTGGCAACGGAGAAGAAATTTTCCAAACCTAAAAGATTTTTGATATATTTTTGAATTCAATTCCATTGGTGCTTTGTTAGTTGAAAAATTAATACGTTCATCTGCATACAATTTTGTCCTAATTATATTTACAGCAAGATATTTTTCTGGAGCTAATTCTGTATACAGCCCTTACAAGCAGAAGCAGAATTCAGTTCCGCCGAAGACAGTCAGTTATAAACTATTAACTGAATAAAAATTACATATTCATAATGTTGTTCGTAGATAAATATTTCCCCATTTTTCAAGTCATTCCTTCTCTAAGATCAAGTATTTCTTTTAAAATATATTACTTTCATCTGCAATATGTAATAACTTATGGGCAAGAAACTTTAACTTATAGTAAACAAATGTTTCTTATAGCGCAATGAAACAATGGAAGTTTAAAAGATAACAACAAAAAAGCATTAAACAATAAAGATTCAATGCGTATGTCCATCAAATATAACTCGTAAATATTGTATCTATACAATTAAAATATATCTTCATCAAAGTCTAACATTTTTATTTTAAATATTTATTTAGGTATTAAAAAAAAATTCTTAAAATAACATACAATTTTATAAGCTAAAGATACCGTGTTTTATGTTTCATTGGACATTTTACGTACCTTAATCATCCATGTTTTACTGCGCTACAGATTCATTGACACGAACAAAATATTCTATTTCTGTTATTTAATATTCCGAGTCAAGCTATTGACAATTTATCCCCACTGTCGGAAATAATAGGAAAAATGTTATTCTTCGCTTTCATTGGAAATACTTAATACTTATTGAACTTATGATACAATAGGAAACTTCTCTTTACATTCGACTCAAACAGTAACACTTGTTCTTTATAACTCACAGTAAACCGTTAGAAATTTTAAACTTATACGAATGTGTCAGGTGTTATACCAAACTAAATAAATAACAATAAAAATAACTCAATACGTATAAAAATAATTTAAGGTCCTATAAGAATATTGTAACAGAAAAGTATGGAGACAGTTCAGTAAATTTAATGTTAAATTAATAAGGACTTAGATGACGACTCACATTTTCATTATCATAAATTCTGTGCTCAGTCTTAAAGGTAATGTTATCGTTATATCTCTGTAATTATATTTTATTTAAAGATTACACAAACGTGTGGACAAATAAGAAGGAAAGTTTACGCCACAATATCCAAAAAAAAAAAATTATAACTAAAATGCAATTTCTATTTCATTAATTAAAAAACGTTTAAAAATATACCATTACGTGGATGATCTTAAACATCAAAAAGAAATGATTTGTTTATTTGTATAGAGAGTCTGTGGTGACCTTTAAGTACTAGTATTTACTCAGCTTGATAATTATAATAATTGAAATCAGTCACATCCAGTTTACTTAATTCTCTTGTTTTCATAAACAATTAAAACTTTTAACAGGTTTTCATATGAAATAACAAATATAAAGACATTGGAATGAAACTTATATGTTCGGTTTACTACGCGTTATTTTATTATAAAAAAAATACATACACAAACGAGATTCACACCTCGTCTGTCCGTGATTACAGTCGCTGCAGTGTAACCGAAACCGCATCGGGAGTGGTAATAAGTTAGGGAGTAAACAAGTAGTGATCCGATTACCGAAAATATTAGTTTCATTTAAACGCATACTCGCGAAAATCTCAGATCTCATTAAATGACAAAAAACTGTATGTTACAGCTTTCAAAGGAAAAAATAAAATCTCAGTTATAAAAGTTTGGTATTTTAGGAACATGTTTTAATTGTATTTTGTTTATAATTATTTTTAGCAACAGCATTTTATTTCTTTCTTTGATTTTTTAGGAATACATTAAGAATAAATAAACTAGTCCGCCATCTTGATGGTAGATAGGTGTAATGATGATAGATGTAGAAGATTAAGAAAAAACACCTCACAAATTTAACTACATTTTATTACATTTCAAGACTAAAATATTCTAATATTACTACACTATAGGCTGTTCCAAATGTTTGACAGCAATTTTTTGTGTTCTTTTGAAGCGCCACTAGCGAGTCTCCAGTGAACCAATTTTGACGTAAAGCAGGATCCTTAGGGTTTTATAAAGCTTGCTTTCTGCTATAGATATTTACAAAAAAAAATCAACAGGATCATTAAAATATCTCGTAACCTATATGTAAATGAGCCAAAATCATTTACAATTATTTTTTGTACCATTAGTTGTAGAGGTTTGGGTTTATGAATTCAACATTTTCACAGTTTGTCAGTGCATATAAGCAACTCATGAAATTAAAAATTTTGATTATAATGTCAAAGCAATTATAAATTTAATATATATAACCTCTTTTATTGTACCTTTTAAACTGTTACTTAACAAATTCATTATTCCCTATAATTTGTTATTAAAACATAAGTAGTAATTATGATGATAAATTTATTAAAATAAAAACTCATAATCAAAAGTTATCGATATTTCGCTCACTGATATCACATCACTTGTTTTAATACCACAGACATTCGCTACGTCAGACAGCGCCAAAATGGCGATTATCAAACAGGCACTAAACCACTTTTACAGTTGACAGTCCAGTGGTAATAATACAGGTCTGTAAAAATACTACAATACTAAAATTATAACTGGTTTGATTTACTTATTAAAGCGCCATCTATGATTTCATTCCTCTTTCACTCAAGCAGATTGTTGAAAACTTTGTACTTTAAGTGGTGCCCTCTACATAAATACAGCAGAATGATTTGATGCCCATGACATTTAAGGGAACAAGAATTGAGGTCTAGTCTACTGGCGGCTTCAATAAAATGTTGATTTCTTGCTGGAAATGTCAGACACAAACTCAGCACTGGTTGTTTAATACAGAAGTGACAAAACAAATACATAGCATATCCAGTATTAAGCATCATTTAAAGATTTGTCTTTTATCTATTTGCACTTGTAATTTTTTTTAATAGTACCTACGTTACTAATTCTGTCCATGTGTGTATCTAAGATATGTTATTTATTATAATAGTATTTTAAATTAAAGACATTATTTTTAAAATACATTATCAAAATATTTGCATTATAAATAACAAGCCTTAAGTTATTTTTATAAATAAGTAACATATTTTATTCACTTAAAAAAAACAAAACCACCTAAAAACAACTGCGACACCCATTCAACGAACCACGTAATGTCATGACAAGTTCTTAACGACTGATTTGACGTAGTTTTTTTACTTTCTCCTTATAAAAACTATTATCATCACATATTTTGATCAATTATAACCAATTTCAAGTGTCCCACATAACTTTTGACTGAAAGCAAATAGAAGGCGACCCAAAAATGGTAGGTATTTTTATGCCTCTAGGAAATAAGACACAAGTACACCTAAACGTGAAACTTCTTCGTCGTATGAACTTGCAAACATTATTTTGTATCGTATCTACTGCCTTAAGAAGTATAAAATTCACTGTGCGACATAAAATATTACTTAGAAACTGGGATGTTAACGATAATTTTATGATACTTTAATAAGGTTTAATTAATTAATTTTCTACGCTATTTTGATAATATTACAATTAATTTAATAATAAACCAATTGATATACAAAACAATATTTTAATTGTTACCTGTCTAAGGATTATTCATAATACAGGCGAAAATACCAATACCAAATTCTATTTCCTCGTCTATTCTTTAGGAACTAAATTAAACTCGGCATAAACCCTTGAAATTTGAAAATCTTCAAAAAGTTGTGGGGTGCAATAACTTGCATAATCACAATAAAAACAATGAGTTCTACAGAAATTTCCTATGAAACCAGCTGTAGAAACAAATTCTGTCTAGCTTAAAACATACCAAAATAAAATCACAAGCAGTCTAATACGTTTTATGAAGATGAAGAATTTCTTTCTTCGGCTAAGTGCCCTAATCTTGACGATTGTTTAGGATTTGAAAGAGTTTTGCAGTTATTGATAGAATTTTTTATGTATATAGCTTATAGATATATCAAGAAACGACAAATAAGAGAGTTGAATACGACAAATAAAAAATGTCGCAAAAACGTAGGTACCGTTTAAATTATTGATGCATCAAAAAACTTCTCCAAAGAAAATACCATTATAAAGTCAACTAAAATAACTTTTACCTATAGTAAAAAACTTCTACTTTGGAGGAGACCTAATATATTAAGTAAGTTGAGGCACTGCTTTGATTTGACAAACATTTAACTTTTTTGACGTAAGAGGTTACGAGTAAAAGCTAGTATTAGATTGTGTATTTCACCATTTCTCCTTTAAATTGCTTACAAATAAGTCTAAACACTTCAGTGCACATTAGCAGCAAAAAAAATCTTATATTCCTGATAACAACTCGCACATCGAAGATTAAAATCAATTTATTGGTGAATTTGAAATACTTAAAACCTTATAAAAAATTAAAAGCTTTTTAACATCAGAATTATCTGAGTAACTCGCAAAGTAAAATACGTGTTCCCTTTTATTGTTCATTGCTGTATTGTTTAAGACTATAGTCAATAGCAGGCAGTTTGCAAAATTTATATATTTTAATTTTAAGGTATTGTAAAACTTTTATTCTCGGTATTATTAAAGATAGCATTTGATTAGATACTCTTACGTAATAATGTATCAGTTTAAATAAAATCGACCAATAAGAAAATATAAAAGAAATGAATTTTTTTCCTCTCTTTAATATTTATAGTAACGATTGGTAAACCTTATGATAAAAACTATTTAATTATTTTATAATTTCACAGACCATATTATTGCTCGTTGTTGCGTATAAGTTGTTTCTTTTTCACGTTAAGTTTTTGATAGAACGATATTACGCTCGTTGTTATCTTTTTAATCTCTATAAGCCACACTGATTAGAAGATATCTTTATAAAATTTCATCTAAGTATTTTAATGTTTGTAAGTTAGTATTACCATTTGAAACAAGTAAAAACATAAAATAATTGGAATTAATCGTAAAAATATAAATTAATGTATAGCACCAGATCTATTTATATATTATTTAAAATTTATAAAGAATATAATGAAATACCAAAAAAAAATCAACAGCACTTTTCTTTTTATTTTATTCTACGGATTTCTATTTACATTAAAAGATATTTTCTAATAGGGCAATAATAACGTCGCGCCGTCGCGCAAAGGAAGCGCACGTTTCTAGCTATCCGTAATATACGGCAGCTGTGGCCCGTCGCCCGCGTTCAGTGCCGTAGTTGTCTGCCAGCCATCATTGCGATAGCCGCGTGCAAATACAACTATCACGATACAATTTCACTAAACAACAATTTTCATTAAAATCATGACATATAACTTGTACCGCTGAGTCCGTTTCGTGGTCTTACAAGTTATTTTATCTCAAAATGTAAGAAGTTTCAGAAATCCAGTGAATTTTATAGTGGTGTACGTAAATTTTTATCGCTGTCGGTTTCTGTAGTTTCTAACTAACTTGAATCGCTTGTTTGATTAATACATAAAATATAACTATGCAACAATGTGGGTTTTGCTCGATGTTGTCGGGCTTGTTACGAAGAGCAATGTGTGTCAGCAGCAGGCGAGGCAGCAGCGAGTCTTATTATCGCGAGCTCGGCGATCAAGACACATTGGTATGATTTTCTCAACGAAAATTATTTATTTATATTTACCTCGATACCAGTTTTAGGTATTTGCATGTGTTTCTTGTTATAACGACAGTTTTATCGTGCGGTCGCGCAGTACACTACCCGAGCTAATCAATTTGTTTATATATAATACGAATTCTAATTAGAGTGCTACGCTGCCTATGAATAATACCGTGTATTAATATGTCTAACATGAAGATTTCCAAATTTATTTAGCTTTATTTTCTTTGTGATATGCTAATGATTCGTTGTTTGGACTAAGTGAAAGTTGGTTTTCACTGAGACGATCTTGAGTATTCCTTGATTTTTACTTAAATAAATGTCAACAACAAAGTTGTAAATCTTGTAGCCATATTTGCTTTATAAGCATATTTTATCTATTTTTAAAAATATTCTATATTTATGTTAAAACTTTAAATAATATTAAAGAAATATGATTATTTAACCAGTATAGGTTATTTTTACGTTTTACAATATGGCAACATGTTCCATTTACTAAAATTGTATATTAATTTTTTTCAATTTATCTCTGAAAAATATGGTTAGATATATACATGTTAATACATTAATGAATGATGCATTATAAACAGTATTTTAATAGCAAATCAATAATATCATCATTTGTATTTAGCACTAAATATAGTGATACAGATGATAGTAAGGTTTAATGAATTTTCTTGTAAATATGTAATTAAATTTAAACTATAAAAAATATTTCCTTACATGGATATAAATGAGGCATAAGCAATTTTATATTTAATCCTCTATAACATATTGGATGTTTATTATAAACATTAACTTTATAATAATTATTTTTTTTGGGTATAATATGATTAGTATAAAACAGGCAAACGTTTTGAGATCTTCATACATTACTTAATAAAAAGTTCTTAATTTGATGTTCTTTAAAATTAAATAGTTACATACAGACATATCATATCATAAATATAGAAATAAAATTTTACACTATCTTGGTTATAGGATTTAATTAGAAAAGACACTTAACGCTAAAATTTTACCCGCACTACACTTGCCTAGAATATTGACTGAACTAACTCAATATATTTGTAATAATGTTAAGAATTAAATAAAAATTAATAATAACAACAATAAATAAAAATTTGTTTTGTTTTTTATCAATGTTAAAAGTAATTAAAATTTTAATTAATTTTTCACTGTAACGCCACCATGGACACGGCATTCCTGTCCTTAAAGGCTAAATAAAGCTGTTAATTTTACTCACATCATAAATATAAACACTTTCCATAAAAATAACATGTAACATAAAAAACTAAAGATAAAATATAGATGTGACTCAAAATATGCCATGTTATTTATGACAAAGAATCGAGGAAATTGAATATATGTGTCAAACAAACAATGTTCATACAAAGTGTCCTTAAAATGAAATTGCATGCAGTATGTGCATGGAATATGAAGCAAGACAAAGGCTTGGTATGTGATTGTGATCAAATGTGATCACAATACACCGAGTTGTGTTTCTAAGACTACACATTGATCCGAGACATCTCAAAGTTGACATCCAAATGTGAGACAGTATAGAATTTACAATTTTAGTAACACACACACACATAGGTGACTGAAGGAAATTTTACATAAAAATATAAATAATACCTTAGAATAGAAACTAATTTTTATTTTTACATTTTAAGTTTATAAAGACTTTTTTTTTATACAATAACCAAGTTTGAATCAGGGTGTAAACAAAAGACGACATGTAATATGACCCCTTCATCATAAAGCAAGCGCAAGCGACGGAATGCGATGTTTTCTCTTGAATGCATCAGGCACATAATGCATCTTAATAATATGTGAAAATGACTCATAAAAAAATACTTAAAAAAAATCTCATATTAAATTTTAGTTAAAGATTTAAATATGAATTAAAATATATATTACTTAATCACGTTTCAATATTATGTAAATATACCACGCTTTTATGCATTACATAATATATGTAACATCTTATTAAATATAATTT
>DVQP01002979.1:0-11536 GCA_018231745.1 Danaus eresimus
AGCCCTGGCAGCCCTGGCAGCCCTGGATCACCAGGTGGACCTGGTGGAATTTATGGACCTAGTGCACCAGTTGGACCCAATGGGCCGTATGGGCCTAATGGACCGAATGGACCAAATCAACCCTCAGGACCCGCTGGACCAATTCGACCTGGTAAATATCTCGCAGCTTTCATTTAAGGAACATTTTAAAATATTTTTTCAATTCTATTTTCTGACCTCAAACGTTTTTTTGCAGAACAAGGTGGATCTTACCCCGTCAGACCTGGTGCACCTAGTGGCCCTGGAGCACCTGGTGGACCCGGTGGATCCGGAGGGCCTGGCGGTCCCGGTGGACCAGCTGGACCAAGTGGACCCGGCGGACTCAATGGACCGAATAGACCAAACGGACCCAATGGACCAAGTGGATCTAATGGACCCTTAGGACCTGGTGGACAAATAGGAGTTGGAGGTCTTAACACCCAGGGATCTGGTAGTAACCAACCTGGCCAAGGTACATACATTTTTTTCTAGATTGTGTTTGTAGTTTTGCTTCGTTAACTTCTCAAATTAACATAAATTCAAGATTGGTACTGATCTTTCCAAATTAAATTGCTTACTAGCAATGGAAAAAAGCAGCTAGACATAATTTGAAAACATGTATAGTTTTATTTTAATAAATTAAAAATATAAAATAACATTTTTATAAAAACTTTATTCTATTTCAGTTCCCGATTCGGTCGGAGCACCTTCCGGAACGGGTGTTCAACCACCAGTTTACCCTCCGTCCAGTCAGCAACCGCCATTCCCTATATATGTTATACCGTATCCATTGCCGATCGTGCCAAGCCCAGCATCATGTCCATGTTATCTCTTGAACCCGGGCCAAAATAATCAACAATCTTCTCCACAAATGCAATATAACCAATACCCTAATCAAGGGTACACACCTTATGGCATAATAGGGTTCATACCAGTCGTATTCGTGCCCAACTGTCCTGGAAATAGTACTGGTATGCAAACTGCGCAACAAAATTTCCCTAATGCTGTGTCTGTTCCCTATAATTGTGGCCAATGTCAAGCGTCGAATGACATCTACCGGTACTTCGGAAGATTAAATGGAGGACGTAGCATTGAAATGAACGACTTAAAAGAAATCAAATCTCTACCAGAACTGGAAAATCTATTGAAGAATCAAATTAAACCTCCAAGAAGGAGTTTAAGAAGGATAGCTGTGAATTCCAGAGTTCTGGACGACATGACGAACGACAAGAAAAATAAAAATAAGTTGATTATCAAGGCGAAAGAAGATTAACTATATCACTTTGTGATAATTTAGTATATATATCTAGACTACATATTATTACAGAATGAATTTTGAAATCGTCTGACAATACTTGGACGCTTTCAAAATAATTTTAGTTGAGGTAAACATATATTTATTTATCAGAATGGCTGATTAAACAATATTATTCTATGAAATAGCTTATCACTATTTACATGTTTGTTACTGTCAAGTATGTAATATTTACAACTTCAATTTATGCTCAACTCGAATGCTTTTTTTTATATTCTTTGTATAAATTACTATAATGTAGTTGGAAGTCATAAAATGCATAAATATTAAACGAAAATAATTTTAAACTGTCGTTTATTTCACGCTTCGATTAAAACCACATAATATTATGTACATAATCATAATCTATTGACATTAGTTATGATTGTGTATAATGTGTATTTAGGCTTTACATTATCTGCACACTATTGTTTTTGCCTTGAGGCTATGAAAGGAAAATGTTATTTGCAAACGCAGTGTCCGGTGTAAGAGATTAACAATAACCTAAAAATAATTTGTCACGTGCAATAATCATAGAATAGAATAATCAATCTTAACAGGATTAATAAGTATATTATTTACTTTTTTAAAGAGTTGTCAAATAAATAATGCTATGTACTAAATTATATTAAACGTTTATTTTATAGTATAATATGGATTACAGACGAATTTCATATTTTTAGTAGTGTCAATTAAGATTAGGTATTTGAAATTGTTGTTAATCCTGTCATATAAGAATCTACACTGTATAATAAAATACAGACAGTAACCAATCAAGTTTTTGGCGAGTGTTAAAATATTCTGTGACAAGAGGTATTTAATTTGTTTTTTATATGCACTGAGATTTCCGTTTTAATAGATTAATATACGGCTATTAATATTATAGAAAACACTATAAAGATTCTGTACACATAGTATTCAGGCGGCCGTGACTTAAATACCTCGTCATGGGTCACTGCGAGGTCTTTGTTTTCCACTTACAAGACAAACCACACACCTACTAGGCAGCAGAACCTCAGTACAACAATTAAGTTTTAAAGGAGAACAATTTCGTAATGATGTAATAGTAGGTATCTACAATGCCTAAAATATTTTATACGAAAGTCACTTCATTTGACTAGTGAGTAACATTAATCGGGCAAAGATTGTTATGCTTGAAACCTTTATGTATAAAAGCGTTTGTTCGCTGGTTACCACGAATAAATTCATACTTGAAAAAATGTTAAACATTAAGAATGTAGTAAAAATCCTTTGACGAATTGATTACAAAAGCGGTTGTTGTGGTCCACAAGCAAAGCGAAATTCTAGCAAGTGGACGTAATATACATTTAAACTTAAGCATTTTCCGTAATGCTCTAGTGTACAGTATGAACATTACCGACACCGAACAATGGTTTGATACGTTTAAAATCGAAATCACTTGTAATAAATTCACTAAAATGAGTTCTGATTGTATTGGTTCGGAAATTAATTAAACTATTTAAATATTAATTAAATTATGACAAAAAGATCTTGAAATTTATTTTTGAACCTTAAATTCAAAAGTAAAATTTATATTTTTATTTTCATAGTCAATCAAACAACTTCTCAATATCCATCAATCCGTTTTAACACACACAAGTTTTTACCTCATAACGTTATCCCCCGGCTTTTGTTCAATTGTATAAAATTTATTTAGGTATTTTTCGTCTCTTTCCTTTCGGTAAATTAACCTAAACTAAATAAATTTATTTGAAAAAAAAAACAACAACGACGATGTTTCATGTCTATTGAGTGGCTTATCAGCAAAACATCATAAAAAAATGAGATATTAAAACTAACGATAGTTTATGCAACATCCAAGTTCGTTCACCCTTAATGGTGGGTTTAGAATTATATATTTGTTGTATATGTTTGCTGATGTTAAACTACAAGATAACGTTACGAAATACGAAATTTATATAATACTTAGGCATGTGACAAAACATTGCTTTAGTCCTTGTATGAAACAATTGATCTGTGTGGATGATTCATGTTAAGGAAATAATCACAGCAGCAGATATTTCATTAATGCAATACACGAAGTATATTCGAGAAAAACTAGGTAAGGACTGCTATGGGCACCGTTTATATTATCAAATAATTAAGTAAATATATTAATTATTACTTAGATATATTTAAGTATCGTGTCATAACATATAATAATTCCAAAAGCATTGACCAAAAAAAAAATTGAACAGTTTGTGAGCGGTAAACCTCAGAAAACCATATTAAAAAATAACCTGCAGTTTTAGTATGAAATTGCATCGTAAAATAACACACCTAGGGTTAGTAGGCTGAGAGACGACTCGTAAAAAGAGTTTCTTTTGCGTCATAAAAAAAAGGTATAAATATTTTGGTTCACAACTATCCAATAAGTATTATTAAAATAAAATAACTTTAAAGTGTGAAATAGTTTTTTGTTACAGATGAAAAATCGCAAAAATAACTGTATATTGTGTTACTAAAATCAGAAACAATCATATGTTCTGACCTTGTGGCGACATCCTCTACGCAGTGGAGCATAAGTAAGACGTCACACAACTCAACGATTTGCTCAAAACGGTCTTTGTAAACCTACTTTAACCTAAATAGTTTAGTATTCTACCTGCTTTTCTCAGCTTCCTGATATAACCTTAAATATTATCAAAATTAATGCCACCTTTTTCAGGAAACAAATGAATTGAAATGATACGAAAAATTTATGACAAAAATAAACTAAAAAAATATATACATGCCTAAAAGGAATCATTTTGAATCGATATAGCAATATATTTGGTCCTACTTTCAATTAATAAAAGAATATTCTTCATCATTATTTTCAAAAATTTTCAAATACATTATTTTAATATATTTGCGAAAACACTTCCAAATTGATAAGTTTACTGTTATATTAAGGTATTTGTTTAAGGTGTCGCGTTAAAAATCTTTCACAACTCTTGAGTAATAGTCTTGTAAAGTAAATACGTTTACCTATTATATGTTTGTGCAGTTTAACGACTTAACAACTGTTGTACCACTTTTGTTAACTTTCGGGTTATATTTTATAAAGGATTCTTTTCATCCTTTTCAAATTATCTAAAACAATTCATATGGAGACGTCAGCATAAGAATATATTACTCAATCATAATTCCTTGTTCATTTAAAGTTAAATATACTTCGAACATACAGATTTAAATGTCTTCAGTGTTGTCATAATACTTGTAACAAAAATAGCCGGAACTCATTAAATAATTAACTGCACAAACATATAAGGTTCCTGGCCTCACTTTTAACTGATATTATTACTAAGATTTTATTGCTGAATGACATATTGTATTATTCTAAATGTAGTCTGCGTCATAGCATCTTCGTAGAAGGACGGATCGCCTACAAACAGACTCATTACCTCCAAGCAACCATTGTCAGTTCCAAGACAAAAGTCTCACGGTTTATAAACGTTGGAACGTATGATCAAGCACGCAGAGCGCATCTAAACTCATCCACAATAGAAGTGGTCAGTGAGCATTTGTTGGATATATTGACACAAACGTAAGTATAAATAAATAAAATATTAAATATGACATTTGAAAAATAAATGGTAATGGGAATTCCTTCCAGACTTTTGTAATGGTTTTACCCGAGTTAACGTACAAATGAAGACGCAATAAACATTTTTTTTAATCTTATTTTAAATAATAGTACATTAATTATTATATGTAGTGTGATAATCCTGAAGTTTAAACAAGCTAGACAGAAAGTGTAACTCCTTAATTTTTATTTTTTAGTTATTTACGTAGGTGTATTTTACAATAATTACATTAAACGATCCTGAAATCGAAAATAAAAAATAAAACCAAACATACAAATACATGTTTCTACGCTTTTTATTTATAAAAGTCTAAAATCTTAACAAAAACAATGCACATTACTATCTTCATGTCATCAAATTAAGTAATTTAAAGTAATTCAAACAGCTAAGCTACAAGTAAGGGTTTTCGATGCGTGTACCATTTTTTCAAACGGTTATTATTTCGTGCTTCACTCAATTCTTAAAGTTAGTTTAGTCTTTTTAATATTTTTGTCTATAATTTATAAACATTTTTACTATTGTTCAAAGTAATTTAAATTTGCTTAATGGGGAAAAAAATCAAATGTCATAGCTTGGACAGAGATTTCCATTACGTTCTCTTCATCCTAATGAGATAATTTCAAAAAAGTAGACTTTATCAATGACAGCAAATAACTACATGCAAAAAAGTCACTTTATTTATCATTTATTATTTTTCAAATATTAAACCAATAATTGTTTTTATTATAAACTTATTTTACTGCTCGTCAGATTCTTCGGTAAAATGACACAGTAAGATATGATAGATATACATATTTACTATTTTTAAATTATAAACGAAGGTAAAATTTAGGTAAAGCCGCTGAAATATATATATATATCAAGTTACTGTATGTCTGTATGTTTTTACAACACCGAAGGTATTCTAAACCTATGTACTCGTATATAGAGATATTATGTTTGCATATGTGATATATATATACCTTTGCCCTTCCATAACAAAAGGTAAATTATAAAAGTGAATGACAACCAGCCGAAGCGTGAAGGCGTAGCCAACTTATTTTTTATTCATTTAATTAAGTCTAGAAGGCGATTTAAAGAATGTTAAATGTTTAAATATCGTAAATGTAGAATGCTATTAGTCAAATATTTTTAACAATGTGGCATAGCAGATCAAATTTAATGTGAGAATAACAAAACAAAAGGTGATTATTGCACTGAGGGTCAAAATATTAAACACCTGTATATAAGATTACCTTCATGGTGTCATAATTCTTGTTAATTTCCAGCATAGAGGCCCAATTATGACGCGATTCATTACCACAAACTCATTTTAACAGTATCTCTTTATGTCGCATTTAATTTCCTCGTTATTGTAATCCTTTTCTGTAGTAAAGCGTAACACAAATTCATGTCTAACTCATTAATTTGTTTCAGATGGTTATCCAGTTGTATCTGATATTTGCATTAGCGACGCTAGCATACGCAGTTCCTGTACCCGTTGCTAATGAAATTAGAAAGACCTTAACAGATTCTAAAGGGATAAATGAAATCAATGATCTCAAGACAGCGAGCAGTTCATGTAAGTGAAACATAAACCGTACATACCTTTAAATAAGAATATAGAATGAGACATTGTATTATTTGTAGATAAGCCACATCTTAATAATACTTTTAGATTCTCATCAATACTCGGATTGGGGAGGCAGAAATCCTAGCGGTTACAGTTATTCGGTAACAGGTTTCGGAACTATTGACGACAAATACACCGCAGATCCTTTGTATAAAGAATTCAATGGCTTTGATAACTCACTTAAACTCAATAGTTATCCTGGTCTTGGAAATGATGGCTATAATTCCTATGGTGGATATAAAGGCGGATTTGCCCCCGGTAGATATGAACCAATAGACGGCGGTTTGCGAGGTGGGTATGGAAATTATGGGTACAATAGTAATGACTATGATGTAGGCGGCCGTGGATACGGATTAAATAACAACGGCTATGGAATCGGCAGTAATGGATATGGAAACAGCGGTAGTCCACACGGAATTGGAGGTAATGGATACGCCGGAAGTTATGGCGGCAATGGCGGTTACGGTGGTTACGGAGGTAACGGTGGCCTCAATTCATACTCCGGATATAATAACCCATATTACCAAGGAGGAGGCCATCTTGGATATGGGTATCAAACAAAAAAATTAGGTTATGGAAGTATCTACAATAGTGGTGTCACACCGAGTTTAGTCACCGGTTATAGAGGATACACACGGAGGTAGTTATTAAAAAATATCAGTACATTTAATTCGTAAAACGGGACAAAGCTAATAATTTTATTTATATTCACTGGAGCTGACGAGACAAGATAAATTGTAACAGTTCGCGCCACTAGTGACTATATCTCGCTGAATCTCAGTGTTGTCACAAATTATTTTATATCATTATCCTTAGCGTAGATATGGACCTAAATCATAATTAGTTTTAGTTTGTACTAACACAATTGTATGAAGTAAATTATTAAGCTAGAATGTTCAATAACAGTTTGTTACTTTACATATATAATAACCAAAGAGAACCAAATGAAACAATTTCTTTATTAAGTTACCCTCAGTATAAAAATATATTTAAAGTGGTGTAAATAAAACTATATTGAATAATTAGCAAATTTTATTACTAAACAAGACATACACATATTCCTAAAATCATATTTGCTACTGCACTTCAAATCGTCGTAGTTACCAGCGTAAATAAACACATAAAATGTTCTGTAATAAAAAAATATGTCAACACTTGAGATATGAAAGGACTGGCTTCATATTTCGTTCATTAATACATTAATAGCAAATGTATGTATTGTGTTTTATCAGACATATAACTTGGTCGGACAAAGGTGGGGCCTTAGCAGTAAATCTTAATACGAATCTTATTTAGTCGGAGCCAGACACGCTCGTTTGTTTCTTCATAGATTTCAAAGCCCGCTCGCGTAGTTTCTTTTCCAAGTCCTCGTTATTAACCTTGCCGTCTTCCTCCTCTGCTTCATCACTGTCGGATGAATCGTCCTTACGCTTGGACGATTTCTTGTGTTTTTTGTGTTTCTTATGCTTCTTTGAGTGTTTCTTATGCTTTTTAGCTTTCTTAGATTTCTTGGGTTCGTCGCTCTCTGAATCGGATTCCGAATCAGAAACCTTCTTGCGAGCTTTCTTCTTTGAAATCTGATCACTGTCCGACGACGAATCTTCCTTTTCTCTCTTTTTAGCCTTCTTTTCAGTTTCCTCACGGCCCTTGGGCTTCACATCATCTACATGTTTGGCTTTAGAACCTTTATCATCGCTCTTTCTTGGTTTAATTATTTCAGGGGAAGCAATTTTTTCTTTAAGCATTTCAGCCTTCTTACGCTTTACTTCCTTTTCCGAAGATGTAGAGTCATGTTTAGCTTTCTTTTTAGCAGATTTTTCATCGCTGTCAGAACTGTCATCCCGCGAGTCCTCAGAATTGGCTGCTTTTTTGGACTTAACCGGTTTACTATCTCCTTTTTCGGTTCGTGGCAGACTGGCATCTTTGCTCCTCTTCTTAGACTTCTTGTCCGCATCTGATTCTTCTGGAATGTTCTTCTGCTTGCTTTTAGAACTCTTATGTTTCACCTCTTCTTCAGAACTTGAGTCAGAACTAGAGGACCTAGCCCTCTTCTTCCTAGACTTCTTTCCCACCTTCTTTTTACCTGCCCTCTTTGCTTTCTTCTTTCTATCTTCTTCGGAATCACTAGAAGAAGAGTCCTCAGATTCACTGTCGCTAGAAGAACTTTCCTTTTTCGGTTTTTTCGACTTCTTTGATGTACTCTTTTCTTTACGCTTAACCTTGGATTTATTCTTAGATTTGGCGATCCCCTCACTGCTTTCGCTCTCCGACTCCGACTGACGACCTTTACGTTTTGATTTCTTCACTTCCTGCACTTTAACTTCCTCTTCATTTTGCTCCCTGCCGGAAGCGTCGTCGCCGGATCTGTCGGATTTCTTATTGTTTTCCATTTCATGTTTCCTAAGGAATGGCGAGGGTGTTCGTGATAGACTCTTTGAATACTCTCGAAGCACGGGGACTGGTATAAAGTCATCGCGCTCTTCGTCGTCTGATGATTGAGGCGGTTTATCTTGAGTCTCATTTTGTACGACACTCTTATCGTTAGCCACGGATGATTCCCTGCTAGAACTTGACACGTGCTCTTTGGAACGCTCCCTCGGTATTGAGACGCGTTCCGGTGACTTCTTACGCAACTTCTCAATATTTTCTGTAAAACAATCGTGTGCTGCTATAGTTATATACATTTTGATGGTTAAGTATTACGTTTTCAATACATAGGACTCGAATTAGAACAATTTAATACTGACAAAAGTAACTTATCAAAAAAACCTTACCTTTACGCGGGATAGAAACCGATTTTTCTAAACGCTCTTTAATCAAATCGCTCGATCTTCTCTCACGGGATTTCCTATCTCGTGATCTTCTATCCTTCACAGTCCTATCCCTGGATCTCTTGTCTCTAAAGTAAATTGAAATCATCTTGAATAAGATGTGTGACCGATCATGGTAATTTTATGGCATTTATATTACGCCATAAAATGATTCAAATAATTAAGAAATGAATACATAAATAAAACTTGAGAAAGAGTCATACGAAATGTACTTTCCTTTAAACATTAATCAAGTAAATACCAACAAGGTAAAAATTAAACAAACGTTACTCAATACAATAAGTATATGATTATAAATATTCTAACCTAGATCTATCCCGGGATCGCCTATCGCGTGAGCGGCGGTCCCTGGATCGCCTGTCGCGGGAGCGTCCTGAGCGACGGCGGGAGCGGGAGCGGCGACGGGAGCGGGAGCGGCGGCGGTCACGAGATCTGTTAATTAAAAACAGTACAATTACCACAAATTTAAATGAAACTAATATTTTCGGATTACTACGCTTCATTTTATTATTTTTAAACTACATACTCTTGATACTTTGCAGCACTTACAGGTTACTTTGCAGCAACCGTTATCACGATCGACCCATCTCGTCTGTCCGTGATCACGGTTGCTGCAAAGTAACCGAAACGTCGGGAGTGTTCAGTTTTAAAAACAATAAAATAACGCGTTGTAGTCCTAAAGTCTTAGTTTAATTTGAATGATTACTCGCCAGTCTTTGAGCTCATTATACTACAAATTTGATGTCTACACAACTTATTTTACACAAATTTTATATTATAAAAGTGAAAAATCAGAAACATACAATGTCATGTTCATTATAATAACATCTAACTTAATAACAACATCTACAATAATCAGCTCACTAACTGCACGTTTTTGTAGGTTAGATTTTTATATTCTTAATAAAAATATAGTAAGACACATTATTAAAGGTATATGTGGTCGGATTCGAATTATTTGGTTTCATGCATAACTCTCTAATACTATTTTTATTTCTAAATAATATTTTAATATAACCAAATTACCTGTCTCTTGAACGTCGTCGAGAGCGTGTACGAGAACGTCTACGTCTTTCGAGCGATCGGCGACGTTCACGCGACCTGGTGTATTATAATAAAAAATATAAAGTAAGCAAAAAGTTGTAAAAATAAGCACGAAAATTGTATTTGCTACTTAAGCTGATTGTTAAAGTTCTCTGAAATCTATATTATTATAACAATTCTATAAGCTCACTATAAAATTTAAAAATATCAATATTTTTTACTTTACTATTTTTTACGTGCTTTATTTATGAATGTCATAATATTCATAAATAAAGCACTTAAAATTGTAACAGCATATCATTATGATTCAGAATTCTATTTATAAACAGAATATAATATAAAAATTTATTTATAGAATTATATAGTACCTTTCCCTCCTTTCCCTCTCTCTTCGTCTTCGTTCTCTCTCCCTATCTCTTTCCCTCTCACGTTCTCTTTCTCTATCACGTCTTTCTATAGAACGTCGTCTGCTACTACGGTGACGAGATTTACTCCTGTCATAAGAAATGTTAATTAAATACATTTGTTTTATTTGTTAAAAAAATTAACTATGATTTTATGTATATTTGTATTGAATAAGCTCATAGTTTGTTCCATTTGCTACTTGGCCTTAATTTGTACTTTAATTATTAAGATATGTGTATTCAAAGGTTACCTTTCCCTGCGAGAGCTGCGTCTAGGGCTGACACTGGTTGAGGAATCGCGGTTGGAACGATATTGGCGCTTTTTGTGCGATGATCGCTTTTTAGCGCTTCCACCTGAGAAAACATGGAGAAAGTTGGTCATGGAAGGTTCATACCAAGCCTATTCTCATGAAAGATACCATATATGTATAACAATTGGATTACAGTTATAACTTAATAAATACTTACGCGATGAAACTGATGTAGAGCGACGTTCGCTTGAAGAATTTCTGGTTTTATCAGCTGGTTTGTCTTCACGTTTTTCCAAAATAGTTCTGTCAAAATAATTTACATTAGTCATTTGTGATAAAAAAATATGCATAAAAAATTTGCATCTTATTGGAACTAAATATTATATAAATCTAGGATATAGTAGAAAATAGTAGAAAATTTAATCTAGCAGGTAAACCTGTTAGATAGTGAGGTGATTCAACGAAAAACAAAGGAATTTATATATATATATA
>DVQP01002980.1:0-11536 GCA_018231745.1 Danaus eresimus
CTGTCGAGTTAATAGCTAAGTGTGTGTTTCAGTTTGGGTCTCGGTCGCGACGGGGACGCGGTGTCCTGGGAGGTGATCCCCAAGCTGCAAGAAGACACCTGTGTGTGTGTGTCCGCGGGCACTAGCAGCTCGTTCGCGGTCACACAGACCGGGCGGGTGGTGTGCTGGGGCGCGGGCGGGGAGGGGCAGCTGGGGCTGGGAGGCTCCGACGACCAGCTGGAACCAACCCCCGCACAGCTAGAGGGCCGAGCGCTCAGGGTCACCGCCGGAGGTCAACACACCGTGGTCCTAGTGGTGAGTGCGCTCACAAATTACCTCCTAGAATTATTCTAATGAAACTTATATTCTGGTTACTTCGCGTCCTATTTTATTATTTTTTATAACTACACACTCCCGACGTTTCGGTCAGTCTGCTGCACCCGTGATAACGGGCAGACGAGATGATGATGAGGAAAAAAGTATAGCAAGCAGAATAATATTGGTTTCATTCAAATGAATATTCGCTAAAGTTTTAGATCTCATTGAAATGACGGTCAGAAAAACAATTTGGCATCATATTACTTATATGACAAGTGTTATATAAACAAAAACTACATATTATTTCATTTTGTCGTAATTTGATGGATGAAGCAGATGCTGATATGAATGTTTAATATTATAAAGATTTCTTGTGGCGACAAATGTTTCCTGGCAAGGATAGAACTTGTATTAGGGCTGATCTAAAATTATGATTACGTACAATATCACTTAACGAAACATATAATGTTATTGTATGTAACTTAAAAAATGTTTGATGCTAATTATCATGCAGTGAGTATGAACCAGAGTAAAATAGAAAAATATATAAATAATATATTTTTATTCACCAGGAGGACCCCACAGCACAAATGGAAGTTACGCCGGCTCCGGAGAGTGAGAAAGAAGAAGAAAAGACGGAGAGCACAGAAGAGAAGAAGAAACAGAACAAGAGACAGAAGAAACAAGAACAAGACGAGGAGATAACGTCAACATCGAGCGCACAGCACGCAGAGGTTAAAGACGAACTAGAGGTGACGCACAGCTAACTTGGCAGTTAAAATACGTCACTAACAGATATATAGGGTTGCTCATTAGTTAAATATAATTAGTCCGCCCGCATTATGTGCACTATAATAATATAGATATTGAAACAAATTGCCAGCGAGGTCTGCGGCCTGTGAAAAGTTTTCATACAAAATATATATTTCAACAAAATCCGTTTAGCAGTTTTTGTGTGATCGACCAACATACAGCCGTCCTCACAAACTTACGCAGTTATATAAATAGTTGAATTACAATAAAAATTAAATCATCTATTACAACATGATTTAAACGTCACAGGTTAAAAAAAGTACGAAATCTGTGAAAAAGGCGTCGCAACAAAAAGAAACAAAGACCACGAAAACAAAAACAAAAACAAGAAGGAACTAGGGTTAATATGCAATTATAACATGGGCTAGTAGAACAATATAGAAACTGTCGAAATCTGTTCAGGGGATTGTGTCTGTCCGTTCGTGTCGGTGTGAGTGGAGGATACTAACAGTAGAGCGTCTAGACGGTTTGGTGTCGGCGTAATGTAGTTGTAATGATTTAGCTCGTATAATATAAACTAAATTGGTTCTAGTTCGGTGTACACGTTTGAATCGTCTCGTTGGAATGTTCATGTGAAATGTTCTAAATGTATATTTTTATGTTACAGAAAGTTAACGGAAACGAAAAGAAAGACACGGAACCGGAAACACCCATGGATGTTAACGAAACTGGTAAGAACCCGGGGGATGTTATATGTTAATATATATATTTATATAAGGGTATCGATATGAAAACATTTAAACGTAGCTTTAGCCAGGATTCGCACAAGACATACAGGGGATGTGCATAATATAATCAAGCAAATAAGCTAAAATAGTTTATAAGGTTTGAAAATATATATTTGTCAGATTGTGATACTAATTGCTATCATAACACCTGACTGTTACTTTTTTAAATAATGGAATTACTTGGGCCTTAGTTAATTAAGTGTAAATCAAATATTTGTAGTCAGATAAAACCGCTTGTATGTGATCTAAATAATGACGTATATAAACATGATGTAATCAACAGACAAACAAGAGGAAATCGAAGATAAAATGGACACACGGGAAGAGAACGAGCAGACGGACAAACTAGATGCCGAACAGACGGACACCGAGGTCGACTCCAAAGACATGGACACCTCGAGCCAGGACACGGCCAGCGACCAGGACGCGCGCCGGGAGACCGACGCCGCGCTCAACGGCACGGACGAGCCGCCCGGGCCGCGGGAGGGGGGCGCAGCCTCCGCGTGAGCGCCGCGGTAAGCCATAGACGGTAGATCGGCACGACACTGGCCGGCCGCGCGGCTCGCAGGGGGCCGCCATCACGGCATGTGATGCGTCTGCCGCGAGCCGCGAGTGGCGCGCGCGTGGCAGGCAGCGACCGGTCCACATATCAGACGACGTCCGTGCCCCGACCACTCCCGGCCTTGCGATTTGATGAGCATCATTTGACTATATTTATTACGACACGTCTAGATTGTAAATGTGAATAAGGAAATTATATGCTGCCGGCTCCCGGCCGCTTGTTGAGTATACATTATATTCTAGTATATATATTATGTTTGTGTATTCTGTGATCCAGCAACAGGTCAGGCGTAGTGTACTGTGTAGTGTTGCGACTCGTCTCCTTAGTTTGTATCTGTTTCTAAATTCACGGAATAAGACTGTTATGATAACTGTGTGGTAGTCGTAAACGTACATTACTCGTAGTCCCCTCGTGGCCGTGGGCGTCCCGCGCGCCACATCTCCCGACCTTGTACAGAGGTGAGCCGTAACATAGTTGCGAGCCCCGACCCCGCCCGCGAGGCCGCCGCGCACAATCAAATCGCAAGCGCCGCCATGTCGTGTATAGTTAACATGATAGTTATAATTATTATTAAGCGCTACGTTAGTCCGGTAAAGTGAAAGTTTTGTTTGGAAAAATCATTTATTTTATATAGATTTTTTTGTGCATGTTTCTAAAAGTACAAACGTACCTATTTTTATTTTTTTTTTCCTTTCACGACATTATTTCTTAATTGTTAAAATAAATGAAATATAATGTATTGTGTTTTCCTAATAAAATTGTAGTGTAGATTTGAGTTTTATTGACCGGTAGCGTGTAACGTATGAGGTAATCATAGAAATACAATGACACAGTATTTGTTTATTATATTAACAAGTAAACATATTTGATTACAAATAAAACATGTACATTTATTTAGTTATTATTATTTATTTAGTTACTTGCAGACTTTTGAGTCTCACAGCGCCACACTATTTGAATGAAGGTAAATTATAATTATTACAACAAAATAAATTGAGCTTCCGACTACATAAGAATCATTGTTTCAAACAGTGAGCAAAATTAATGAAAGTGTTGATTTTTTTTATATAAAGTATTTTTTATACAAAATACGTAACATTAATTATTATTACAATAATTGGCAAACATTATCGACACTGGTTCTGTTACTAGGCTTACATTTGGGTGTCTTTATCCACTAAAATTCATTTATAAGTGTTGAATGAAATTTATATCTTGTATACACACGAATTATAGTGAGATTCATTACTGTGAGAACAAACAGTGGATAGAATCATTTTTCATAAAATCAAACGAGCTGTGTTCATCAACATCGGACGTAGGAACATGTTACAAGTACAATTTCAGTTGATAAAATCAACGGCACATCTACACTCTGTATGTGGACATGCGTGCGTACTGATCTCGCTACATTAAAACATATGTTTTGATACGAGCAAAATATAATTAATAATACATTGAACCCCGTGCGGGTGTTTGTAACATGCAGTGGACAACATATAGAACTGGTTTTTCACTCTTCACCAGCGTCTTCGCAGTCTGGAAATATATTAAATTATTATATATTAATAACATTTCAAATTCGTACAGAATTATATACGTATTTTTATCAACTCAAAAAATATTCGTATCAAATAAAAGCTTTAATTAAAATATATTTCCAAATATATTTGTACATAGCTAATGACAAACAGACAGACAAGTGCAGTTAATGATCTAATGAAGAATTCTCTTTACACAAAAAATTAATAATGAAGAAAATTACCTTCAAAATGTGTGCCATTGCTGTTCCCAAGTCCCATCTTCCTCAGACCGTCCGTGGCCTCCTGAGGTCCACTCTCTTCAGCATCTTCGAACTCTTCATCTGCGAATTATAAAAATATATCTAAGCTAAATGAAAGGAACCATATTTTCAGATACTAGTCTAGTATTTTCTTTTTGATTTAGATTCCTTAACAGCAGCACAATCACAGGCCACAAATTCAAACTACATGTTAGATACAACTGTAGTTTTAACTAGCAACTATCTCACCATCATCAAAATCCTCTCCATCCATGTAAGGGTCTTCGTCCACCTCGTCAGCGGGGTCGGGGTGTAGAGCCTGCCCTTGTATCATGGCTGAATACATTGTATTTAGATCTGCCTCATTCTGCGGTATGAATCTGATGAGGAAAATTAATAAATAAAATTTGCTGTACCAAAAAAATATTACAACAAATTCATTGAAATCAGTCTGTGAAAAAATATGTATTTCCAAAACAAAAGCATAGTAAAGTAATACATTTAAATAACATAATATTTTCATATGTACCAAAACACAAAGTATCCCTGGGCTTGTCATTTATATTTTTTCTTTGGTGATTTAGAGAGTTCATTTTAGGATGTAACGTCTAAACATCAAGCAATAGGACATTTTGTATTGTAGACAAATGTAATTGTTACCTCTTATTTTGGTTAAAAATATTCAAATGATCAATTTATCATAAAGAAAATTTCGAACCCATTTTCTGTGTATTCCTTAAATGATTTATGTTAGAAAGTTGTTTCATAAACTTAATATAATTGGTTAAATTGTTTGTTTATATATATTTATGTATAGCACTTTTTACGTTTTAATTAATAAAAACTCATTCATTTTAACACATTCTCTGCTATCACGGTCAGTGCTGACTGACGGCCTGGACAGGAAATAACTTTTTTTTCTCGGCATAAAATGTGTTAAGAATGTTCCAAGTATAATGTGTTACCTCAATTGTGTGATGGGTTGATCGTCAGCATCAAACTCATCATCGTCATCGTCTTCATTACTCGGAGCATCGCCACTACCTTGCTGGTTTAATTCTGGAAGTCTAGAATGAAAAGAAACACATATAAATTTCATAAATACAAAAATAATTATGAACACATTGGATACACTCCAATATACAATAACTTTTATAGTTAAGAGGAATTAATCCATTATGACTATTGATACTATGAAAATAAACATAGTAATATTGTGAATATTCTTATATGAATGAGATAACATAAACAGGTTTATACAAAGATCATTTATATAATAATGATTACCTTAGTTCGTAATTTAGAACCATATACAAGGCCGGCGATGGTTCCCTTTGGACCGCGTGCAGTGATATACTAGGATACAGGAGCGATATAGTAGGCGCTGCGACTCCAGAAGTACTGACGCCACCGCCCCAAACAACATTACTAAAAACACGAGAGGGTTTGTAAAAAAAAGATTCAAATATTGACTGTTCAATATAACAGGCTTACTTTTCAGTGATGTATAAAGTGGCGGTGCCCAACTCCTGGTCGTTGACGAGTAACTTAGTGGATGGACTCTGAAATAACACACCTTCAACCGGCGCAGCAAATGTCGAAGAAACTACAACCATTTTCACAAATGTGCCCGGTTACTATAATATATGTTTTACAAAAACTAGTAATTGAACGTATTTGTATGGGAAAAATCGCAGCTATAATATTGTAAAAATGTTATTTAAAATAAGGCAATAAAGTAAATCAAACGCATGTCTTTCTAGTTTCATGTGCCAATCGCAAAATGTTAACTTTGCTTGAAAATATTAGTGTCAATTTTATTGATACCACAGATAATTAAAGTAATAAGAAAAATCATGAAATCTGTTTTTAATTATTTTAATATATTATTTCTTATATATCTATTTCTACAAATATAAATTCATCAGCAATTTATAATTGTTAAATTTAAAATATATATATATATATGTAGATCGCACACTGTATTTTCTAAATGGCAAAGTAATATCGATAATCATTCCTAGTACTATTGTGTTCAGACTACAGTGGTGTCTTCACTCTGAATTTCACTGACATTACTCCAATATACGTATTATATGACAAAATCGATTTTCAATACTTAATTCTAGTCTTATATTAGACTTCGTTTCTTATTAAACTTGTAAAGCAATAGCTGTAATATCAATTTGGCATCATTGCTTTAAAGTCATTTCTATCATATTAATAATAAGATAGGGATTGGAAATGTCTCCTCTTCAAGAAAAAGACGTAAGTTTTTATCTTTTAGTTTGAATTTGATCGTTAGTTTAATTCCATATTATTCTAAATAAGTATTATAACAGCTTCTATAATTTCTATTACATTCTTAGATATTTTTCATTCATAATTTATATTTCATACAAAACGGTGCACGACAATTTTAATATTATTTGTTTGGAATTTAATAACTTATTCCATAAACTGTTTAAAATTTTAACAGCCTCTGGAAGGACTGGGCGATGAAGCGGAAAACTTTTATGTCTTAGAAAAGCAAATATTTGCTGAACCTATAAAAACTGATGAGACTTATTCCGGAACAGGTTCGTATTTATATTTTACAAACCACTATAATATAATAATTTAATTCATGTATTCATTACCTTTTACGATTATTCCAGAGATAATTGATAACAATTTCACTTTTTTGGATAAAATTACTGTAGAGAAAAGAGTTGGTCAGAGAAACAAGTATCATATATATATTGAGGATACCACGAAACCGAAATGTCCAGAGGTGAGATATTAAATACTATTAAAACTTCAACAATAAGAAAAATGACACAGTTAGACAGACAAGTCAGTAAAAATTTTTTGAAATTAAAAAAAGAAAAATTTAATAAAAATTTGTTATAAATGTATTTAATATTGCTATATTTTCGTAGAGAGCGTGTCTAAAAGAGTTCCCCTCGATAAATCTTCTACGAACCCACATTCGTAGAGTTCACTGTGCTGAAAATAACTTTGTATGTGATCAATGCGGGGCTCGGTTTTCAGCTCAATATCTTTTAGCAAGGCATGTTATGGTGCATCAAGATAAAGTTGAATGTCCCATATGCTTCAAAAGGTTAAGCAAGAGAACCAGGTATCTATATTAGAAATTAGGTTTAATATTAACTGTTTACTTTATCTATATATAATATGAAGGTTATTAATATATAAAGTTGGTTTATTTGTATATAACTATACAAATATATAATTTTTTAAGCATACATACTGCATTAAAAATATAGTATTTTGTATTCTGAAAGTGTCATCTTTAAGATCTCTTTACACCACTCTCCGTGTAGTTGTAGTTTTTAATAAACCAATGCTTTTTTTAAAACAGCGAAAATGATATGTTGCTTTTGAAATTTAAAAGAAAATGCTAACAAATTTAAATTAAAAATGTCATATAAAATATGGTGTTTAATTTTATGTCGACATAGTCATAATATATTATAGTTAGGACATAATTTCTATACTAAATAAGCATATATATATATATATAAATGTATGTATTTTTATTGTATATATGTATATTAGTATTTAACATGTTGTAATTGTTCCCAGTCTCTTAGTACACAATCGTTCACACAGCAACACTCGGCCCCACAAGTGTACCGTCTGCGGTAAATGTTTTGTACGCAAATCAACACTCAATACACACATGAAGGTTCACAGTTTGAAGTGTGGGAAGTACAAGCGAGGGTAAATACACACATATTTATATTATAACAAGGTTTCCAATTCTTAATAATGATTTTACTTACTTTTTTTGTCTATTTTACCAAGAGATGCTATATATTATATGCTTAAAACATAATTTTCAAGTTATAAGCGTGGTTAATCATTCCCTAACCGTCTCCATGTGAGGGTAGGTCTTTGTTCAGTAGTGGGCTCCGATAGGATGATGATGATGAAGCTTAAAATATTAATCTTCTGTTTTTAGGTAGTAAAATAAAAATCGATGAGTAAAACTGAATTATATTTTCTTGTTAATGTTATATTTATAATAATGAATACTTTGTCCATCAGGTCTTAATCTGTCGGTCAGCTCTCAGGGCATTCATCAGTTTGTGAACACCAACAACAATAAGGTAAGTGTTGCTATTAGAGAAAAATAGAGTTAGTGATTAGAAAAAAATAAACTATTTACTTGCAACTAGTTCATATCCGCGACTTCCGCTCCGTTTGATATATGAAAAACGATTTCGTATGTTTAAAGAACACACAAGCTTTGTCTGCGTAGTGCTTATAATAATAGTTGTTTTTAAAAGTAAGTTACTTTATGTGAAATGAAAAATCAGAATTTCAAAGAATTAAAATTTTTAAATATAATCTAATCCGTATTTTTGCCGCCAAGCGAGGACAATTGTAATTTTATTCCAAGCTATATATATACACAGATACTTGTATACTTTAAAAAGCTTGGTAAATAATATAAAGGCTACATATTTAATACTGTTATGTGTAATAATACAATTAAATTGAGTATATTTTTTCTGAAAAAAAACGTTTTTTTTTGTTTCAATTCCATAATTAAAATATACATGTAGACGATTGACGTATTCAAAGTTTTACGTCTTAAGGCATTTTTATTTATCTCAGTGTAACAATAACCAAAAAAAATTGAGAGAATTTGTTGCGTGTGTTGTGAACGCTCCTTAAAAAATTCTTTCTTTGCTACATACTTAGTACACTTTATAACTTCTTGAATATATTTATATGGAATAAAAACTTTAACCTGTATTTAATGATCAAGAATACGTATGATTCCCATTTCGTATGCTGTATCAACGTAACACAAATAGTATTGACACGACAAACTACAGAACTCGCGGACATTCACAAACTTTCTCATTTATAATGTTAGAAGTTAAATTACAGTTACGTGAACAATGATACGACGCCATTTTGTTGATTTTATAAATGATAAAATCTTATATTAACTAAGTTTTTAAGCTCTGTATGTATCGAAATATTTGTGAACGCCAAAAAATATTTTCCTTTGTTTTTTTTTTCATATCAAATCTGTGTGACAAGATTGATTTTATTTTAGGTAGCGTACGTTGTAGACTTTCAAATGACATAAACGTTTATCGACGCTGTGATTGGTTGCCATTGTTGTCGAGACGCCATCGTTGTTAAAGCTGGCATTGTTTTGGTTCACCGATATTTCTAATTTCTATTTACATTGACTGTGAGATAATTAAAGACAATAGTCGTAATATGTTTTGCAATTCCGTTATGAATGTTTTAGCATTATAATGTTTCAATGAGGAACATAATAAATTTTAAATTAAATAGCGTAAGATCATTTATATGTATAATATTGGTACGGCTATTATTTTATATGGATTACAAAACTTAATTACGTAATATATATTCTTATATGAAAAATACTATTCGAAATATTTTATAAATAGCATGTTTTTTTTACAGTAAAACAAAGTAAGTCTTAATAAATAGTGTATTTTGTTTTATTTTTATTATTCAAATCTGATTTCATATAAGTATGAAAGATTTTTAACATAGATTTTTTTAACAAAAGCAAAGTAATGAGTCACACTTTTAGCTATAAAACGGAAAACGCATAGGTGTCCGTAGTGAAAGTTTGCTTGATGTTGAGAGCATGAATGATCCATTTTAAGTCCAAATTTTTAACCCACTTAAAAGACAATATTTACAGTAATAAATATTATAAGTATGTATTTCTTTTTACCTTTTACGTTACTTATCCAACAAACATGTAGAGTTTGTATGATATACATAAAGGAATTGTGCTTTAGACTTTATACTTAGTTTAAGATAACCCATAATTTTTGTTTTATGTTACTAGTTAACTTTACTCCAGCTTTTATGTCATCTGACTACAGTTAACATATTTAAGTGAGGTTAATAATCTGACGAGTCTAAGAGACACTTACATTTCGTTAAATTTTACTCTTACCACAAGTTTACCGAATTTAAGACGGTAAGTAAGATCTATAACGTTGTCTAAACGCCCGTTAGTTAGAAAAGCCAGATATTTGTAGTTAAAACTATGAGTTTGAACGAAGTTTTTTTTTGGCCCCCATACTAACAACATACAACTACCCTCAGTTTACTCAAAGATAGAGTATGAATAAAACGAATATATTATGAGTTTCTCTCGTCTGTCCCGAAACGTATGTTGTACGGAGTATGTAGTTTAATTAATTATAAACGCGTAGTAAATCAGAAAATATTAGTTTTATTTAAATGAATATGTCCTCGCGATAGTCTTAGATCGCTTTGGATAAAGTATACTCAAGAAACAGACTTGACGAGACACTCACATGTGAGGATTCTAGCTTTCAGTGCCATTAGGTGTTCCCAAAAAATCTTTGTTAGTGCGAAGAAAGACAGTAAAACACGAATATCCTCATAATAAGGTTCTGTCAAGTAAGAGCCTTCACTTTCAGTCTCAATGACCAGCTCAAGATAGTACATTAGCGGTTATTTTAACTTAACCCAGAACATGTCATGAATTTTATTGAAATTTTGTTTTAGGGCTTTAGCAGAGAAATGTTATCAAAATTCTTGGGTGACTCACCTAAGCTAGTTGCGAGGATAATGTATTTGAACAGATTCACAGTCTTGGTCAAGTGATTTTAGGACGCTTGGTATTAAGGTCTGCTACTTCCTGGTTCTGGAAGACCGTAAATATGCAACTTTAGGTTTCTTGTAACCAATCGAAGTAAACTTGACTGCACGAGATTAGCTCTTTGTGGCATAAGGAGGTTGTTCTTTTTGGATTTGGCTTACGCGCAAGTTGGAATAATTGAACATACTGCTATTTTCATCGGATTGTGGCTGCAAAAATATGGCAAATGGTTGTGGCGTTCCTGTGCAGGCAAGTGAAGATGGCAGGGAAGCGGATGATCACTCATTTAAACTATCTGCTCGTTTCCGGTCTTGAAGGTTAGAAAATCCATGTTCAGTAGTTATCACGCAAGAATGCCAACTAGCGCCATTACATTGTAAATAGTGACACAAAATATTGCCCGATATATGGACACTGGACAAAGACAATTGTTATGGACAGACGAAAGGTCCATATGAAAATTGTAAATCTAAGTGTCATTATTTTATGAAGAGAGAGTGTTTAGGAAATCGTTTTATTTTATCAAAGTGAACAAAGATCCTAAGCTTCTGTGTTGCCATTCAAGATCCCCGAGGAAGAGTTGCCATTCGACAAATTGGATTCGAATTAAGTCTCTATGAGACATTAATGTTTAACTGCTGGAAACCACACCAAGTGAGTTAGACCTGGCACTTGTTGCCTATCCCACAACCAGTAGTAGAATTTTGTTT
>DVQP01002981.1:0-11531 GCA_018231745.1 Danaus eresimus
TAATATAATAATATTTTACAATACTACTAGTTGATATTTTTTTTGCACCAAAAAAAGCTGATTTAGGCATTTTTTTCTTAAAATTTCTCTGCAGACAAGAAGAATCTTCTCAGAATCATTTGTCATTAAATACCTACATTTAAATTTCTTTGGATGACACGTATTTTTTACTAGAAAATATTATATTGTAATCGAAGAAGTTTTTTGTCATCTGCAATATCCAGATAGAATGATATTAAACCTTACTATCTGAGATCTTCATTTCTATGTTGTTAATTATAATTTAATCTATATATAAAAGGTCGCAGATAAGTTTTGTGGTGTCATACGACTGCGAATAGTAAAAATGGTATTTGAATAGCGTCTGACTTCCTCTAAGACATGTTTAACAGTTTTGTTACCTGTAATAGCCAAATATGTTTTTTGGAGTTAAAAACAATCTTATGTAACACCCGATAGAAGAACAGAAGTTGTCCCTCGTAGCGGAGTTTCGTATTAGTTATTGTTTTCGCACGCCCATTGTGGTTAGCTGAACTTATTAAATCACATACCACAGAAATTTAAGTTGAAAAGTAAATTTTTGTTGTGATTATAACAAAATAAACACGTATAGTCCTTTTTTGGCTTGAATATAGTAAGGGTAAAAGTCATCTAAAGTTCAGCGGAAACGGCTCTCGATAATAAAACTGCGAATTATCGCGTGTGAGGAAATACGAGACAAATAATATATATGGTAATGCGAAGGATTCATGTCCCAGGGCTGCAAATATACGTACATTAATGTTATTGAAGTAATGACTCCAAGAAGTTGTAGCAAACGGACGATATTGAAGTGTCACGAATTCTGACGGTGGATTTATTAACTTAAGACATTTTTTAATCCGGAAGCTTATAAGACTTATCATTACTCGCTATAGTCGCTTTTATTTTAGTAATGATATTTTTGATAGATATTGTCCGGTCATACAATTTAAAGTATACAAGTTGTGCAAACGTCAATGCAAAATTTATAACCTTGTACTTGTATGTATGTAAGTTGCTAAGCTGAAAACAAATATATATAAACCAATCTGTAGAATAAACAGGCTTGGGTAGCGGTATACCCATGATAATTTGGAAAATATAATAAGTTTTTCTTAGACTGTATAAATGTATAGGGAACAGATGTTAACTGTCATTTTATATCAACTTAATATATTTCTAATGTTTTATTTTCATCAATTTTATATTCCCCTGCGAGTTATCGTCGAGCCGTCCATCCAGCTTTTCTTTACATCATAATATGTATACCTTATTTGAAAGCAACATTCAAGTGAATTTAACGTCATATTGCTGTCTGAATTAAGCTACTAAATATTAAACAATTTATAATCGCGTGTTCCACATTTCTATCTATTTCCGAAGCAGTCGGAAAATAACTTGTATATCCGAATAATACACGGGCTTTAAAGTTTTGACATAAATAAATTTTCCCTTCTCTTAGGAGTTTTGTTTCAACCACGTACTTCGCAAACTGGCGCTCAGTTTATCCTTAAAATTAAATATTTTGATTTAAGTTTCGTCATATGTGTCGTACATGCTTAGTAGATTATTTAAAATTAAACGTTATTATGTCTTTAGTTTGGTTGTTACACTCAAAGACCAAGTTACTTTGGACGAAGAAAGAAAGCATCATAAGTAAATAAACCAAGTTATACTGGGTATCAAGACAAATCCAATAAAAATTAACAAGAGGTTAATGAGATTTGCTTCCTCAGCTTCGCTCCGCCGAATCTCAGGAGAGATTGAATCCAAAAGTTCTGATACGGTTTTGAAACTTGCAATTCGAATGTCAAAAAATCTGAAGGTTTTCTCCACAGACAGTTTATACGCTTAAAGGCAAAATTGAAAAGTCCAAATGTGATATCAGATCGACGCGAGTTGAAATACGAAATGTCTGACGTGTTAGCAATGAGCAGCAAATGTTATATCTGTGAGGAATCTAAATGTTATTCACATTTTTTAAATTTCTCTGTTATTCTGCAGGCTGGATCCTCTCAGCGGTTTCCATCCAATTTAATTTCTGAAACTCTTGGCTTGATTGATTAACAAACTTGGAACCGCGGGTGGTGTTATAATAAAATTAGAACGTCTTTATAATAGTAATAACTTGAAGTCGGTTTATTTCATTGAAAGCTATGCTAAAGCTGAAATTTTATAGTGGTACCATCTAAACTCTAAGACGATTTTCTCATTTTTCAAACGTTAGTCGGAAGTGTGTCTACTTGTGACTAAAATGTGCTTCAATATAATCCGCGCTTCAGTTAAATCATCGGTGAGCCAGCTAAAGCCCATATTTTCCGAGTGCTTCCGATTTCATGTTAAACTGAGTGGGGTAGGTCTTCTACTTGACTTAGGAAATTATGAGAGAAAAAATTGATAATGTCTTTATTCCATCTCAATTCCGAACCGAAGTCACTAAGAGCCTTTCAAAAAATTATTTTAAAGCCTCCATAAAGTTTTGGACAATAAGTAATTAAAACTTGAATTCTAAACCCTCAACGTTTCTCCCTCGCCCGAGCATGGTCTGATATCGTTTTTGTATTTGATTTTTATTTCGGCAGAAAAAAGCGAGCTCATAAATATAATTTTTAATGAAATTTTTGTTTGTAAAATTTCACTTTTAACTAGTCCATTCCAATTACATTACATAGTGCTTTGATTCAAAATTCTCAGTCGTACATTGTCAATTTAATTATTTTTTTTAAACCCATCCCTTCTATTTAATAACACGGAAATTTAAATAGTTTGTGGTCAATGTGTACCAACGAAAGGGTATAGAATGACTGTAATTAAAATCTATTCGTATACATCCCCAGTTTATTTAGATTACAGCTTTCAATCTGTCAAACGAAAGCCTCAATACGCTTAGTGTGAATCTCTATCATCGATCTACATATCTCTTTTACGATATCCAATTAATATTTTCCATGGTACGTAAACATGAAAGAGGATTTATAAATGATAATATCAGAACCGAACGTATTTAGATTATTTAATCATACCGAGAACATTCAGGCTACCGAATATTCTAGAGTCCAATATCTATGGATAGCTGTAATGAATACCTTTGATTTAACTGATTATACATAATAGTTTAAATTCCAACTTTGTCTCAGTCATTTTTATTATATGATAGATGTGAACAGTGACGCTTAAGATGGATCAGTTATGTTAAAAGGAGTCGTAAAATATAACAAAACATTAAAGTTACTTGGATTCAGTCTGCAAAGTTGACTCTCGATACTTTTGTTATAAACTTTTGTAGCACAGCTTGTTGGTATAATTTTAAGTACCTCAATAAATGTGAATGTTCTCATTTTATGCTTCTCTTAACTATTCCAAGCTGGTTATTGTTATTTGTATCAATTTAACGCGTTATTTGTTCATAAGAACTTCGAAACTTGAATAGGTAAATTTTTTTAAACTCAATTAGTTAATATATCCCTCATATAGATCTAATTACATATGTGAAAAGATGTAAACTAAGATTTAGAATTTATACAGCTTGGATCTCACCGTTTATTTGCTTCACAAAAAGAAACTCTGCTATCTCTGGAGCTAATACAAATTTCTCAAAAGCTACCCTTGTTTTTATCACGCGTCTGTTTCAAAGTATGCAGATAAATACAATACAAATGACGAACAAATAAGACGTCTGGATCTTTATATAACTTTAAATATAAATAATGAATACGAAACTAAATGTTTGTTTTTTTTTGGGATACATTTATTCAGAGGTCAAAAGAACTTTTATAAAACATATCTTTTCTTTTCGCATTGATCTTTTAATTTAATTAATGCGCGATGACTCACATCATTACGAAGCAAACATTACGGATCTAGGTCCCATGAAAGCAGAAATTCCAGTATTTAATTGATAAATTGTAATTATTTGTAATTGAGATGAACATTAGAGTCTATTATCCCTATTCCCAAAACGAATATATTTCTAAATAGGTTACCGAATGATCCGATGCTTTGGGTCATCTTGTTCGTCCGAGGTGTGTCCGATAAAGTCATGTTAGAGAATATCCAATTACTTCACACATTAACCTATCATTTTCGTTCTATTTCTTATTAAAAGGAATAAAAATGGTTTCTCTGTTCACAATTCCAGTTACATGCCTGTTTTATTTAATTTAGGATATAATCACACACAGTCTTGCATTTAATTTTATTATATATTAAAAATATGTCACATGTTTATTTTCAAATAATATTAAAATCGCTAAATACATAAATATCGTGTTACATAATCTCTGATTATATAAGTGTTAAACCGTATAGGAATTTTAACGTAACAACCTTTAATGTATTTTTTATGGACTCAACGTTTTTATTGCTAGAGCATCCAACGAGAAAGTTTACAAAATTAAATTATTATTTTAAACTGCTACCAGTTGGCGCTATTATTAAAATGTTCAGGCCTAAAAAATTCAGGACGCAAAGACAGCACCAAGCCCCATTTGTCACTACTGAGAAAGACGAAACTAGTCTGATCTCAAAGACATTATCCTGTATTACACAGCATCATCATACATGAATCCATAAATTATTTAAAATACTATATATTTACAATAGAACACTTAGAATAAAATAATACTCACATAAAATATTTTTTCAAACAACAAACAAAATATTTTTATATCATAATATCCTCCAAAGAATTTGTAATGAAACTGTGACCCTTTTTATAATTGCTACTCGAAGGCTCGGGTCGCGATTTCATTAAATAGCTTTATACTATCGATAATTCCTGGATGATTTTTCATAGGCTCTAAAAAGGACAAGAGATTCCTAATATTGTAATATTTATGTATTTGGGCGTTTTTTTGTTACTTCCATAGAGTCTATCTTGACTTGAGTTGAAAGATCCCTCAAAAAATGCAGGAATAATATAATAATAATAATAGAAGGACCTCATCACAATCTTTTATTAATAAGTTGGGCGAAATGAAACGATCAAGGATGTGCATACATCTTTTCCGCTGAAAGCGCTCTAAGCACAGATTGAAGTATATTGAAGCAGAAATTGTTCTATAGTTACGTTCATTAGAAAGCTATGTTTGCGCTTTACGATTGAAGAGACAAACTGGAGCGATGTAGGAAACGTGTTATAAGCGCCGGATATATGTATGAAGGCGCTGTTCGCTAAGAAAGTAAAGTAACATACTATTATAATTTTACGTGAGAGTAGATTTTCGACGACTTGAAACAAGTCATCTGTAATAAACTCATGTTAACTTAATATAGACTTCCGTGTAAATTTAGAACTTGAGATATTTAAGCGACCAAACCAAAAAAATGGCAAAATAATATGGTTTCGAAGAAGGAGTAAAAATGCTTAAGGCCCAAGATGCAACAGTGTTGTTTGTCGTACTGTTATTCACAAAATATCTGTAGTCTTCAAAGTGACGATATACCTGGAAAAGTACAAGTATCCGTAGAAACTTACCATGTTTCAGAATATCTCACTGTCTTCCGTCCTATAACATGTAACAAATAAATCATATATTTTAAACATAAATTATAAAAAGTTTTTATTGTACTTTAAAGGATCGGTGCTATGCTATCCAAATTTTATGCTCTTAATGTCTAGCATTCAGAATGATTTTTGTTTATTAATATTTTAGTAGTTATTGTGCAAAAATCAACTTATTTGAGATACGATCTTAATTTGAAAGTTTTGGTACAGATCGGGGTCAAATATAATTAGAACACTGGAAACTCTCAGCACGAGGATGACAAAAAACAATAGATATTTTAAGTCAATTGATATTTCCACCTTTATTCCATCACAACCTTTTTTCATTTCAAAGCTTGCGAGTCGTCTTGTTTAATAAGTCAGAAGGACTATAGTATGTGGGTAGGATCGGAGCAGTTTTCAGGTCAATAAGTATTATAAGCTTATATTCACTGTAGCCTATTTATTGTAGCCTAGTTACTCAAAGAATTAATTCATTTTCAAGGTCAAAATAACACATTAATTTTACCTCTTCCACATATACGCTCTGATAATTCTCAAAACCTTAAATCATGATAATGTATGAGGTAAAATAATTTTTACGCCCTAGTTTGACATTTTAGTTTGGAAGCATTTTGACTCATAACGTTTTGAAGTAAGTATAAAAAATAAACGCTATTATAGTATTTTGATGATGGCAAAATAAAATGAGAACTCATTCGATTCCGGGCTACAAAGGCGTTGTCTGCCTTCAGAGAAGGTGGTGGCTTCCTCCCTCGTTTAAAGAAATCTTTTATTAAATCATAGTTTTTACTTATTCTTCTATACGAGATAATATAATGGCTGGAATAGTCAGAACCTTTGTCTGTCTTCACACTATTTCACTATAGTTCACTTATTTAAAGTATAATCAAAGACTAGCGTTCAATTTTAACCTCAAATTTGAAGTAAGGTATAAAATATTGATTTTTTTTAAGGATTATTTAAATATTTCTGCATATAGTTCAATATACACAGAGTTTAAACTTTCTGTGACGGATAAATTGAAGTGGATTCTCTGATATTCCATGCCTCATTTTACTAGAGAACGAAAAAGATATCGTGAGTGATCGGGTTCGATCGGATTTAACGTAAAAGCCATTTTATTAAACTGCTTTTTTACAGACCATATTACTAGGCGATACATCTATATGATAAAATATATATAAACGAAAGCATTTAAAGAAGGTACGTATGTACAAGATGAAAAAATATTTTTATATAAAATCTAAAGTGGTATGATTATATTACACAAATATCTGATTGGAGACGAGACATAACGAGATTTATATATAAAATTATGGGACAATAACCGCTAAGTCCAAGAGATTTTGTTGATCAAAGCATATCTATAAAGTTGAAATGGACATGCAATTTGCAATGCAAGGTCACAGTTGACCGTTTTATTTGAATGGGTCGAGATAGTTGTTCCAGACTTGACGTATGTTTGACTTGTCATAAATAACTACAGAAATGTTAGGTATATCATATTAAAATAAGTAAGATTTTACACTCGTTTATTAATACTTGAGTAAAAGGGATTCATTATTTGAATTAGTCACATAGTCTCAGTGGCTTATAGCAAAGACTTCTTGTAAATTATGCTAAACGAAAAACTTAATTTCCATTGACTCCGCGAGAATTGAAACCAACATGAGAATGACCAAGAAATTTGTTCATCATTGTAAATCATAGGGCATATTAGACTTAAGGTGAAAGCACTAGTTTCTTAGCATATGACCTCTCATTCATCCTTTTATTTTTCTTGCATTCTCTCTCATAAAGTACAAATATCAACAGCTTAAAGATCAATATCAACATTTCATTTAAACTTTCATAGTCTCCAGCTTTCGAAACGTGAAAGCAAGGGAAAAATTTTATTTTTTACATCAGACAAACCTTAGATTTTAGGTGGGTTTTATCACCTTCGACACGTATTGGCAAGGCTAGCTTCAGTATTTTTGTTCTCCTTGGCGAGTGATTTAGGATCGATTGAAAAAAATAACATTTATTTCAACGAAAGGAAAGATCTTACGCTTACATATCTTTTTATCATTTAACGAACAAAACTCTGACGCAGCTTCTCGACTTCTATACTGAGATAGAGATCTTGTAATATCTACACAATAAGATAAAATTCTGAAGCCTTATCTTGGTTCACTAAATATATGAATTAGATTGTCTCTATCGATCGGTGTGGGTGTTTAATATTGACTCAGAAACAACCTGACAGGTTTGAATAAAATTTCGTCTAAAAGTAATAAACACAGGCTAGTTTCCACCGCAAGTTCCGGGTAAAAGTAGACTGATTAAATAAGTGATTTTTATGAATGTTTATTCCCTTACAAAATTTATTGGGGACTTCGTTATGCTATATGGTTAATAAAATATATTTTATTCCGTGTGACGTCAGTTAAATTCAATAATACATGTAACATAATGTAGTTGTTTGGTAACAAACAACAAACCCTTTTTGTAACTTGAGAGAGTTTTATGGAAAATATTGTGTGGAAAATGTCAAGAAAACAGAAAAGTCGCTACAAAGATCGATTCCTCTGTATTATTAAACGATACATTGTCGGCTGAGAGAGTACCTCATGATAAAGTTTTAGGTCAATGAAAGCGCTAAAAGTGAAACCAAAGCTTCTAATGAATAAACTGGAATTAATTATGCATTGTATCGGAAAAATAAACATAAAGAAACATCTTAAACATAATAACCGTGCGAAATCAGAAGAAATCATCCCATTGCTATTGAAATTAAATAATAAGAAGGAATCATATTTAAATTATTCTTAAGTTTAATATTATATTAAGATGTAACTATTCCCCGCTCTGCCAGCAACCGCAAATTGACATCGCGTTCCATATCGAGAGTGTAATCCATTTGCAGGCCAATATCAGAAGTAACTGCTATAGATACCATATTTATTGCTCGACCTCAGTTAAGGGTATTTTTTTTAACTTTTTTTATGATATAAGGCTGTGCAGAACGATCTTAATAGATATAAATGGCATATTAATAAGCATCGTTACGAACAGACCGTTCTACGACCATGAAAATTTAGCCACGTTTTTATAAACTTCCAAAAATCATGAATTACAAAAAAATTCTATAAGATATTTTTTCGCAAAGCTATTCGGTATTTTTAAATTTCTTCAAAAAAATAATGTTTTAATAAATATATATTCACTTCCATAATTAACTGGCGGTTAATAACAGACTTCATGCAATTGAAGAAACACACGTGCATTTATAATTCCGAAAAAAAAAAAAATTGAAAGAATTAACAGCAAGCTTATCGACAGCCTTTAAATAAAATTAGCTTAAAAAATTAAAAAAAGAGATCATGCGATTGTAAAAACCTGTAAACATGCTTCCCAATTAATATCTTACCACTGACGGCAAACGTATGACTTTTTTTTTGGTAGCCATTCAATATAAGAAACCAAATTTCCACAATCACCGCCACACGCCACATTCACTTATAACAACGAAAATGCTCCAGCAGACGGCCTCGTGATATACTGCCTCGCTCGGACGCTGCCGCTCAACTGAAGAGACGCCGCGTTTTCTAACGTTTACCAAGAAGCAGCCCTTTTATGGGAAACTCGAACGAACATTTGTGACAATTTGAATCATCTCAGAAGACATTACGAAGTTTTGATTGCAGCTTAGTGAACGGGTTCTCTTTAAATGTATTATATCAATGAATGCGTAAATAATTACTGCTTTGTAATCAGAGCACTCTAATATAAATAATATCTTTTTTGAATAATGGGATTTTTATATTTTTATAATAATAATATATGCGGAATCAAGTGTCCAGTGGATATATGAATCTGCTATAGATTGAACTGTCGTAGTTCCGTAAATGAGACGTAGAGTAAGGGATAGTTAATGATGTGAGATTATTAATCTTCTTAGAGCCACGTTTACCTCGTTTTATTTTAACTTTAAGCTAATGGCGTCTCAAAATATATAATATAAATTAATAATATTTCTTTTTGAACGAGATATGGGACCCCTTTTCATATCAGAATATTTTAATTATAAATATGATACACCAGGTAGGATGATTGAAAATTTTCTATTTTAAAATATTTAAATAAGCGAAACATATTCTTGCTACCGGCTAAATATATGAACGAATAGGTGAGAAAATTCTATGAGAATTTTCATTGGCATGAAAATCTTTTCTCCCCATATTATAATTGATTAATATAAATTCAAATGTGATTCTGTTTGTTTGTTCGCGTTGAGCTACTAAAGCTAAGTTAATATTTTATTTTCAGTCCACATCTTTATACTTAGAAGGGACCATATATTATACCGTAAGTAAAAAAATTCCCGACAGATACCACAAAAAGTTACGCAATTATAAAAAACTTTATACGGCTTTAGAGCATAGCGTCTGTGTTTTTTAATAAAAAAATATATCATCGGTATATATCGTCTTAGAATGAGATCAGCCGTGATAAGATCGAGATTTTTTGAGCCATAGTAATATTGTTGATAACTTTAATGATCGCTGTTCAATTTGAAATTGAAGTTGTAGTAGTAATATCGTATAGTCTGAGACGTTCTAGTAATCGAATCCTTTTGTTCGGATGAGTAATATTGAATTTCTCCAATTGAAAATTGAACCACATTCGACTGGAAATATTTAATTTTATAATACCGACATCGAAACTTTTAATGAGAATTCAGGTATACGATTACATTAAGCTATTTTGCTGAATTTTGTTTATGTCGGTCTTTTTGTTTCACGCCTTATTTTATTTTTGATTTACAGCAAGTGATAGATTTAATAAATTTGTTAGTTACCAAACATTTTACAAGTTTTAAATCATAACAAGGGACTGATAACAATTGAGCCATAATTTAAATCAAATAACCACTGGACAGTAGAAAAATATTTGAGATTGAAGGAATGTGGTTTTTGAAATTGCGGGAATGTGGTACCAAAGCAAACCAAAATAATCCGAGTTATTTGCTCTTTGGCTTTGTTTACTAGATATTGAAATTGAGAACACAGACGTGTGATGCCAGCGCCTCTAACAGAGCCAGTCGGAACTTCAAAAAAGGTGTTCCTATGTGTTGGATGACTATTCATATTTTATTTTATAGATTTTTCCAGTAAAATTTCCATTCAGCTACTGGTCACGACATAAAAATCTATCATTCGCTTTTAGGTAGTGTTTTAAATTAAATAGGGTGATAGTTTTTGTCTATGCCTTGTCAAATTCTTTTCTTTGAGAACTTCCTCCTGAAAGAACACTAGAAAAAACAAAAATGAAGGTCAATTTATGCATAAGGTTTTTGAAAGATGCTATTAAAAAAATTTTTATTCGGGTGCACGTAATTAGTGACACTCATACTAGTATGACGAATCGTATTTTGAACGAGGTCTTTAATCGTTAGAGTACATTTGAAGATCCTATCATTCAATTTTAACTCGGTTAAAGTTCAGGTTATACTCGTAACCTTTCACATAATTTGAAGGTAGTCGGCTAAAAATTTACAGTTAATATATTTGACTAATCACACTAATACACACCGACTTAAAAGTTCGTTTATAAAATCTAATTATTTAAAGCGTAAAAGAGGAATTAACATGACTATTAAATACAAAATGTTGTATAGCTCCAGTTATGTTAAATTTTTTGGCAAAATTAGTACATGGTAATGATTAATACATTCGTTAATTCGCTCATGGCTGGTTATTTCTGGCCATGTTTACTAAACTAAACTGATTGAAAGACCAGCGTCTACTAATTAAGTTGCTGGTTTTTTATGTGACACAATTTAAAAGCATTACACTTCAAACAACTAACGTACTTGTGAGAAGCTATCAACGTGTTTAATTAAGAAAGTAGCGTCACTTCGATATTTCTATATATAGTAAGTAGCTTGACTAACTCGCTTCCTAAGGATCGCCTCAGACCTGTGTCAGAGTGTCAGAGTGTCTTGAAATACTTATAA
>DVQP01002982.1:0-11529 GCA_018231745.1 Danaus eresimus
ATATATATATTAGTAGTAACTATTACTTCAGACTCTAATGTTATTAAGTTTATTTGGTCTATTAATAAAATATTCGTAAAAAGCTATCCCGAGAAGAAAAATCTTATGGCCCAACTTAAACTTTTAAAATGTAACAGTCGTAATAAATTCTGTGAGTAATACAAAAATGATAATGCTTTGTTTTTCACACAATCAAATCAATAATAGATTACTAAAGATTATCTGCCAGCCACCCGTCGCTTAATATCCTACAGATACACTGGTCAAGCGATTTTGTCAAATTCAGTCCAAAGACAATAAATATTGTACCAAAAAGATATCACTCTGTAACCAATTCCTATAAGTGTGTAATATTAATAAAACACATTACTTTTGTACTTTACAAATACTTTTAACAATTTAAATTTAAAGTTTTGCTTCAATATTCTTTTTGGCTTGTCTACTAATTTCTTAATGAATCTGTTTTCTTTTTAAAGAGTTTTTACATGTAAAAGTGCCTAACTGCATAATCTATGAATTTTAACGTCCAGTACAGAATATTTACACTATAAAATGTTTTCTTGTGAAATTATTGTCTAATTAGAAAGTTTTATTAGAATATAAAATTAAGGCTTATATATTATCATAGGTATCATTAGATTTTTTGTTAAATAGGACTAGAGTAAAAAAAATGGTTGCAGTCAAAGGATGACAAAAGGGGGGTAGTTTAAACACATTATACTTTTATATTTTGTTAAACTTATTTTCAGTAATAACTACATTCTATAAATTTTCTTATATATTTTCTAAATCACGTTCCGTTTTTATGTAAAATAAAAAATTGTTACATTTTCATTTATATTAGTGACAGAATTATTACAACACGTGTTCAAAGCTACAATAATTAAATATGATTTCTTAACGTTTCATCATATCCTAATGACACAAATACAACGTAATGGAATTAAATTATTTAAGTACATACACTTACGTTCACATGAACTGTATTGAGATGTAGTATAGCGCATACTTATCCTTAATTTTATAGTGAAGCTTAAAACAAAGAACTTTAATATTGCTTAATGGACAACAATGGTGTGGTACAAAATGTTACGAATCCACCCTCTCGTCTTATACAATAGGAAGTCTGAATATACGAACGTATAAAGTAAATTCATTTACGTGTTACAAAATAGAATGTCTGTTTGAAATTTTAACTTGATGTGAACAGTATGTAAGTATATTTAAATATATATGACTGTTCAAAACAAAGAAACGGGACAAGGAGGAAATAAAAGTTTTCTTGTTTTTGGCTTGTCTGTCTTAAAAGATTGAAATGATTTTGATTTTTTTTTTGAGTATAATGGTTTTGTTATAATAACAAACTAAGGCCAATTTAATTACAACCACAAAATAAAAAAAAGTTACATGTTGGTAACGACCTATTGTTATGATTAAACTTTTAGCCCATATAATGAAATTCTTACACACTTAATAAAATTAATAAGTGAAATTCAATAATTTTCTTAATATTTAAAAAAACTATTCTTTTTGAAATGGAGTCAAGAACCCGGTAATTAGTGAACCCGTTGGGCAAAGGTGCGTGTCTCTACTTCCGCTCAAATTACTCAGAGTCAATCGGTGGCTATAAAATCATGCAGCTTTAGGCACAGGTGCTTTTCACCTTTGTTTCTAGCAGGGGATTCGCGATAGTTTTGTTATAAATGTACGCTCCTGATGTTTATTGTAAGTCAGAAGAATTTGATAGTTAATACAAGCTAGGGTTAAAAATTTAAGGTAATATGATACAATCAGAACTATAAAATTTCTATAATCGAAGTTTAAAAAAAAATAGTAACCAACAAGGACGTCATAAATTAAGATTTTAGTACTAGGTCTCGAGTTTCTTAGTAATATATGGTCAGTATAATTAAATTACAGTGTTGACTTTACTACGGAACACTCCTAATGCGTTTTATATGTGCTGATAATTCTATAATAAAAATATACAATGTTTACAGTTTCACAGGACCATAGTATAAATCGTAGCTATAAATTCTTGAAAGATCGTCTCAAAGTTGTGGTTTGATTAACCTCTGGGTAAGGACACCAAGATTTTATTCCCAGCTCGGTAAAAATTTCAATAATTTTTGGAACAAATCAATGTACAAAAAAATCTTTAAAAAATCTAAAAATTAATTAATGAACTGTGATGGAGGGAATAAGAATTCAGTTCGCAGATACCTTATAGTTAATTAGCTTTAGACTAAAACTAAGTAATAAATATATATGGCTCAATAATATGAACATTTGTTAAGGATTGATTTGTTTATGGACGTTAAGAATGTTAGTTTTATTTAGAAATATTTTATAAGCCATTAAGCTGCCTTTAAATGCCAATTTAAATGATATTGCCATAGATATAAATCACCATATACTTTACTTAAGAGAAAGCAAATACAATAGTACAGATTTAAAATTAATATTAGTACAGGTTATAAACCTTGTATGACCTTAAAACAACCAACTAACTCTTTTTTTAGTAACTTTATCTGGATATACTTACATATATAAAATAATTTTTCTGAGTATCAACTATTTCGCTTCAAAGATCAGTAAAAAATAATCTGCAATATAATTATCTACACGTATATATTTATCACAATTATCTCGACGGTTATCCAAAGAGAGACAATTAATAAATAAATCTTGTCTTCGTACGACATTCCCTGTTTTTATATGTTCACCTGCTTTCTTGTCCGTTACTTATAATTAGCATACATACAGACAAAAAGATTATTTTCCCCAATATTCGACTTAAAATTCAATACGTTTGCACCAAATAATAATTACATGAGTTCTTTAGAATGCATTAAGGGTCGTTTTCTCTGTATAAATTATAATATTAATGCGAGGGAGGCGGGCAGGTGTACTGAGGGCTATTAGGTTACGGATATCCAAGACACACATTCTGACTGTCCTGGATCGTGTATATGTCAGGAATTACACGTACATGTATTTGATTTTTTTATTCGACACACATTTTTAATTAATTTTATTCCCTTTATCGCACTAATTAAACCCTAATAAATTTAATTTATGAAATCGTCGTTTATTTGGAGATCGGTCGTTTTATAATTGACGAATAAAAAATACTATGGGAAATCTCTGTCTTTATTTTTGTAAAAATAACATAAATTTTAACTATTACAGAGCACGAATTAAAGACATTTATTTCAAAACCCGTTAGTAATTGATATCCGTCTAATAATATCATGCTGTACTGATTAGTCAAATTGCAATACCACTCAACTGATTGCCCGATCAGCTTCGACAGTTCGATCAGATCAAAAAAAGTATTATTAGTTTATTGTTACGTAACGTAACTTTAAGATCTTAAAAGTCCGAAGATTGGCCATTAAACTACATATATACCTATTATTACTGTAAAAATTATTATTTTATTTTAATAAAATGTGCATAAATAATGCTGATAATTATGAACATATAGGATGTTAATTGTTATGAATATTTTTGCTCCAGAAAAATTAACTGACAAAGATTGATTTTCATCAAATGTTAATTGAAAATTAAAAAATATGTGATATCATTTAGGGCATACCGTAGAGAATACAATTTTTGGATTATATTAAGTGCATTATATACAAAAAATACAGTCAAATCCCCGACCATAAATATTAAAGCTTTTCACCACACCGTTGAGGTTTTATCGAATGTTATATTTATTAAACTTTGCTTTTTTTTCTGCTTGTAGTCTGTAATTAAAATTTTTAATTCATTTTATTTAGTTTAAACAAACAAAACACAAATCTGTAAAAGTTTAAAATAAAATGTTGGATACATGTGTATATGACTTGTTGCAAATTCATCTAATCTGATTAGCCATTTGCTTTTTTATTATATATTAATAAAAATTACATAGAAAATGAGAGTAGACAATTTATTTATATATTTTTTTATTTGTTTATATTTATTTGGGTAAACAATCATATAAATTATATAATTACAATTACCTATTATAGTATGTTTCATTAAAAAAAAGAGTAATAGAATTTTTTTTATTATTTAATTCATTTACTTGTGAACGTAAGAGAATTCCAAGTGAGCATTTTTGAAGAGAATTGAAGAGAAACTTCAACATGATATCAACCTTCTAAGCCTGACCAGAATGACTGTGATGCGAGTGGTTTCACACATCACACAAGTAAAATCTATTTGCTTATTTATTATAACTTAATAATTATTTTCGTACCAATATTTTTAGTTATATTTCAACAAACTACATTGTTTGTAGAACTGGCAATTTCTGATAGCTAATTGAAGAATCTGAATTTATCTAATTATTGTATTCATGTTATATTCCAGATCGAAAACTGTCTGTCAAATAAAAATTTTATTTGATACAAAAACCTGCTTATTTATAAAAAACTAAAAAATAGTATATTACATTGTAATATAAAATTCGAAGTATCTCAAATACGCCTTGACATTCACAAGGCGCGGGGTCAAAAGATAAGCCGGGGTAAGTCCAAGATTGATTCCCGGATCAAGTGGATAGTCGCGGGCATTGGTGTGCAGACGATTCTTTACTTACGAACCGCTGAACTATGACTGACTCTAAAGGGATTTGTCCTGAATTCCCGAACACTTTTGAATCATAGTGGATATTGGCCACCTTGATTTATAAAGTTGGAACATATTTCAATGGTTTTTGGATTCTCGAAAAATGGAATTGCAATCATAATTTTATCTCCTCATTCGTTTCATATATTTATGTAGTGCGATTATTGCTGTAATAATATAACTTCTGTCATTATTTAATCGTCAACACATTATTCAATGCTCTTATCTTAATTCAATTTAGGCTCGAGTTACACGTTCAAATAAACGAAGAAACCTTTGTTGGAAGGAAATATAAGAGTTTTACAGTCGTAATTTAGCGAAGTGCTAAGTTCCGTCACATCGGGGGGTACATTCTCGGTTAGGTGTAAGAATATGGGACCGTTGAGCTTCGAATATTCCGCGGGGTTGCCGCACGCAATAAATCCTCCAGAGTGATAGCCTGCTTTTTGTTGCACGACATTTTTTCCCGCGCTAGTGCTGCATATATCACCGGCCGGTACGTAGTGACTTATGCGGTTGTCTCGAGTCCCGCTTAAAATAAGCGAGCCATTTTTGAAAGGTATATTATTTGTTTTATTTGCTTTTGGTTTGTACTTTATATTTGTATCCACAACCAGCAGCGTTGCATTTATAACGACCAATGTTACGGGAATGGGAATTACTTTACAATATACGAAGGCACAGTATGAATAAAAATAAATCCGATCTTTGATACAATGTTATTCTTAGGGTCTTAGAAGAAGAAAAAATTGGATAAAATAATTCATCTGGAAATCGCGAACCACATCCCAATCGAAGCGTAGCCGCATAGAAACTAACAAGCGACTAAAAAGATCAACTGCAAACATTAATTGTTTGACAACAATAACGCACCCTTGATTCGAAACAGCAAAACCGCAAATAAAACCAGAATTAAGTAAGTCGGGGAGCATTTTATAGGTACTTTATCCGATGTCCTTTCTTCTGAAATGCGATTAAAATTGAATAGGTCCATATGTCGCTGGCAGCGTCCCGGTTGCGACACAATCATACGGCCGGCTGCATTTTCAATTTGCCACGAGATAAGCGTGAGTTTTGGACGTTTTTCTAGAATGGTGGAATTGAGCCGGTGACTTATGCGAAAGTAAGAACGGTCAATTGAATCAGTTTCTAATTTGATTCCCTCACAGTGAAAATGTATTCGATGGGATATCCGTTCGCTTGACCGTAAAACTGGCTATTGAATATCAATACATTACAGTACAAGCTTTATCTGAGGGTCCGTCTTTTATTGCTCTTTTCATATGAGTTATATATTAAAATATTCCTTGGGTTCAGGTAGGTAGATAGATCGTTACCTATTAATTATAAAAAAAAATGAAAATCCAAATTCAGGTTGAGGCAAATAAAAATCCGTTTTGAAATATCAATTAGTATTGATAATTTATTCGCAATTTTATTTAAAATACACAACTTCACAATGTTTTGTTTTTATAAACTAAAAATTTTAGGTACGGGATATCGTTACAGGTTTTTTTTTCTGCCGTGATCACTAATTTACATATTATTTTGATACTTTATATTTTCTAAGGTCATTTACATTTTCTTTATATTTACACATAATCTGGAATCGTGAGATAATGTTTCTAAAGATGCCGATTGTTGCGCACACTGTGCTTTAATTTCTCTTGGCAACTCCAAAAACAAGATCTCATTAAATTTATGGCCACACAATATCTTAATTTTATAGTTATAGAAATACAAAATATTTACGTGATATTTGATGTCCAATCAACATTTAGAAAAAATTTCAATCATTAACCAATCTCGTGACCTGATAACATTTCCAATGTATACCGCGTTGATATCCGCTGACAATCAATTTATAGTAAATTTATTTACAACTCGCTTGAATTACATCTACTATATAAATTACTATTGCATTTTAATAAAATCTACATCGAATCGAATTTACAAAAGAAACATCTGGAATATCTTTTTGAACACATCACAATTCCTATAGCGAACTGAAGAGTTCAAATTAAATATAAGAAACAAAAAAAAACAATCTATACAGGAACGGAATATAACTTAATAAATATTTACAAAATAAAAAAAATCCTTTACGAACAGTAGCTACTCATATATTTGTATAAATCATCTAAGCGGACATAGTAACTGACCTTAACTAATATTATAATACTGTACAATTTCTCTAGTTACTTGTAAACGTACCGAGCCACACTCGACTACCGCTCTAAAATATTCTAAACGACATTTTTTATATCTTAGAATAAAAATGTTCAGACGTGCTGGTAGCATAGTGTGACGCAGCTCCAATAATACTCGAGGGGAATAAATCCAAGAATATAAAAGTCTCTGATCTGGAGAAACACTGGGATCGAGTCAGATATGTTCATCAATTCAGGGTGTACATCAATTCTGTTAAACAGTCTTATAAATTAGTGTGACGTGAAGTGATTATGAACTATTTTGTTTATACTACAGGTGAAATCACAGTATCTATTGTGATGTTAGTCGCCCTGACGGACGGTACATTCATCTCCGACATTCAAATTATACTCTCGTTGGTTCACTTATCACGTGTACTCACTCCTCCAGCCAGTCTGAGGACAAAAAATATTCGTTATTTTTTATTTATTTTACTTACCGCTTACTACTTAAAAGCTACTAATAGACCCCTTAACTTAAACACTTACCATAGAGTTTAGTTGCGCGAGATGATGGTGGTGGTAGGGGTTATGCGAAGCTGGTGGTGGGGCGAAGCCCTGATGGGGTGCTCCGTACCAATGGGACATATGTGCCGCCGCTGGGTGTACCAGCCCTACCTGGTGCTGGCCTGGAAACATACCTTTGGTGAGCATCAAAAATGCCATAGCATTAATTTCATAAACAAACAAAACATAAAAATATTCTGTACAATAAACAGAAATGAAATTTCGAGCAAATAAATGCGAACATAAATAATTATTATCACTAAAAACCAATGAATAACAAAATTAATAACATCAAAAACAAATTTCTGTATAAATTTCGTTGTAAGTAGCAATATCACATTTATTTACCGAAATCCATAGCCGAGGGGAAGGCGGAACCACCGAAGCCCTTAGTGGCGTCTCCGAGTGGTTTGATCATGTCTCCCATGACGCCGCCAAGCGCAAGCGCGCACGCCCCACCACCTCCCATACCCATCCCTCCTTTCTTCTTCTTACTTTTACTACTCAGCTTCCGGTTCCGAGTCTGTATACCTTCCTTCTTCATTGTCAGGGGCCGATTTACCTGTCACAAACAATAAATAATATGATTAAACTAAAAAACTATTTAAATTTTACAAGAAGGAAATCAGAAACTCAAAAAAAAGATCGTTTACACAATTAAACTTGTTTAAACATTAAAAATAACTAAAAGTAACAGTAAATTGAGACTCACGACACCATAAATAAAAGTAATATTCGCAGACACCTCAACAAGAGGTTAACAATCGTAGCAGTTTGGCTTGGTTCTAACGTTTCGACTTTATTGCTGTGACATGACATTAAAGCTTCATAAAAAACGTGTGCAAACTAATTTGGAATGCTAAGTAACAAGTATAAAGGCGGCCGAGGCCATAAAATGGTATCACAATGGACTGTGCGAATATTTAGCCGTTTGGTTGCCGAAGCCGACATGCGTAAAGTGAACCTTCGACGCATCCTAATTACTGCATCGATGCACTCCGAGACTACATTTGCTCACATTTGGTGGGAACGATACTTCGCAATGTCTCACATTGAAATCCCAAAATACACGAGAAACGTGCTAATGTTTTAATACAACAACTTGTCAACTAATATTTTACCTAACATTGGTCGAAATAATGAGCATAGTTACCAATTATTTAAAATGAATATGCAACAATCACTCAGTCCACACCTATCCCAATGTTTTCCGCGTGGAAAACCGGACAGTTTTATTGTTTCTCGTGCGAAATGCGCTTTCATATCTGTGCATTTCGCGGGTCAACTGTATCTCGGTCACTTTCTGCATTGCATTGCTGTTTCTAAGAAACGTGCGTCACGTTTGTCGGACGGATGGACAATGAGTTATTCATCGCCTTCCGTGGAAGTTGGCGGCATGTGGCCTAAGCGCACGATATCATTGCCCGCCGGCACCTACTATATGGCATGACCTGATCTTCTTCATATTTTTTATTTGCATATAAAAGTTTTCAAGATTTTACATTGGCTATAGACCCTAAAGGAATGTTTTTATATATAGGTATTTCAATCCAAATTCCGGACTGAATGACAGAAATTATATTATAAAAGCAACTAAGGGGCCTCGATACAAAAGTAAAACACATTTACAAATATGACAAATCCCTAAAACTTTTATATCTGGTAGAGGAAGGTCATGTCAGCCAAGTGCAGTGTCTGCGTGCTAATTCCCAGTGTCCCTAATAAGTTCTAAGAATCGCCCACACAGCAAACATACCAAGACGGCGCTGCTTACAATTGAACCAATATAAAATGCATTAACTTTAGCCCGCATACCAACAGATTTAGTCCGTAATTAGGTCATTGAGAAGCCTTCATACACTGTTTATTACCTAATGCATGATCTGAGACGTTAATGATTTGAACTAAATATATCATGAATTTGATTACTATATTTTGTGTCTCATTAACATTGTTTATTCTAGATTCAATTTAAATTTAAAGTATTACATACGCATATCTAACGACCAATCTAATTTGGGCTCAACATATTATCACATAAAATAAAATTTCGAATGATCCCTCTCATTACATGTGTTGACATTTAAGTATAATTTTGCATAAGAAGTACCTTAATATTCATAAACATAATCCATATATATCGACTTATTTCTATTTAAAGCACGTGTTGCACGAGCCGAGGTCAAGTTTCTATAATAAATCTCTTCGCTTTTAGTTAAATGTTAGTCACAAATATTCATATCACCATAGATTTAAACAAAATAGCAGAGCGGGAAAATGTAAACTGACAATCGTCATACGTTGTTTGCATTCAAAACAGACTCCTTGTACGGGTTCCAGTCACATATCTAACTATATTCGTATACCTAAAAGGTAGTTATATCAGGCATCTGCCATGTTAGTCTAGAAATTGCTTAATAACTGGCCATTATGCTAGGTTAATTACATTCCCACTGTGAGGTACAGGAAGGTAACACAGCACTAAAACAATAAGATAGCGTTTATATACGTATAGCGAATGTGTTTCTAATTATTTTCTACTATAGTGCATTCGTTCATATTATACTTTGCTCGTAATAAAATCAACTACAAGCGTGAATGGTATTTAATTTATACAGAGACGCATTAAAATTAATATATTATTATAATTTATATATTTTTTAACGATTCTATTATACATGGTCTGAATTAAAATCCCAATTTTGTCCGTCATTAATGAAAACAATGAAAATTACTAAGAGTAATATCGCGATCATATGCGGATCCGTTTCCTTGCTAACGATACACGCACTTTGCATGCTACATTCCATCTCTTTGTGCATCCGACAACTATAGCAATTTGAGCCTTATTGAAATAGTTTAAAGCCCATAAACGTATGTTCCACCCGAATATGATCACCTTAATAGTGCAGCCAATGTACAACAATCAGACAGAGCAATTTGATATCAGTGAACATGCAATAGAGATTACTTTAGTTTGATCAATATTATGCTAGGGTACACTATGGCTTGTTGAAAATTTAACTTCAATATGTCGACCTGGGAAACCCGGTATAAGTCGAAACAACTGAATAATATAATTCATGTTAAACACGTATTATTGAGTCAAAACCGATTCATTGATATAATTTTTTTTGGCCTTTCAAATGTGGCTAAAACAGAAATTCAATGAATAGGTAGTTATAAAACATCAAGCTTTTACCATAAGGGTCGAATCGCGTGTGCAATTCACATTCACCTATATGCTATAGATCCTAGCCTTGCACTACATTCTTAAATAAATCTCACCGACTGTTACATTTAGTGACGATAAATTAAACTTTATAGATGTTTGTGGTGGCACGATTCAAATTAAAACTGAATTATATATATCCATCTCCCATAAACAAGATTCTATTTTTAATAACTACGTATCTAACTAATGAAAACCTAACTTGTATGAAGTAATATAATGTTTATAATAAAAATATAACGCTGCCTTCATTTCAAAGTGTATAATACTGCATAGTGAAAAACAGTATGCATTGAAATGATGAAGGCCTGTTATGTTTCTCAGTGCGTGTGAATAATTACGTCAAGTTTCTAGTCAGGTCCTATCTGGTGCCATCTGGCCAGAGCCGCCATAAAACCACTCAAATGGGAAAATAACAGGCTCACATACAATGCCATGGAAAATGCACGCCCGATGCGCATAATTTTTCCGTCAGCTAGAAAGCCTTGTGCCAGTCTGTGTAATTAAAGCAAAATTATAGCAATTTTTAACGCTTTCGGCTCAGTAACAGAATAACTTTTATATTTTTTCCATTTTCAATTAATTTTGTATAGACTATTGTCCTATTAATTAACATTACAAGCAATTTAAAAGTAACAAATATAAAAGATATGAAATCTAATCATTGTTAGTTGCACAACTTAATAATTTTAACGCGGACAGAGGAGTTATCGAATAATAAAAAAAATAAATTCGGCACTGTTCGAATTGTCGTAATAAAACAAGAACAAACGGTATGCAACGGAGCGAGAGAAATTGTACAAAGTCCGCTTAGCTGTAAATCAATTGATAGAGATCAGATAAATTAGACAGGCGTACCAGTGCACGACAAACCTAAAGAATTAGCAACCAATTACCTAACAAAAAATATATAGCCATTATCAAGCAAAAACCTAAAATGGCTTTATTGGAACCGAT
>DVQP01002983.1:0-11529 GCA_018231745.1 Danaus eresimus
AACAATAAATCTTAGTTCAGTAGAATTTTAAGCAACTATACGATGTTTGAAAAGCTGTGAAGAATAAGATATAGCTTGTTTATTATATATTTGTACGGCTTATGCAATTCTGTAAACGTCATGTTTACGTATCTATATAGTTTACGTTGCAATTTACGTGTTATTTGACTAACGACTTAACTGAAACCTCTAGGTATTAAGTGAATATAAAAACGTAATGGAAATATTAAATATGATTACCATGTGTGTATTCGTTTACAGGAGGTAAGTAGTTTGTAGGTGGTAGAGACTGGCTTTAGTCATGTAACTACAAATCGAACATGGGCTGACTCGACCGCGGAGTTCCATCCTCTCACAGAAGATCGGCGTGAAGTAGCCATTAATGGCTGCGTTTCGTCCGATGAGTGAGAGAGCTGGTTGTATTTTCATATTTCCACCTTTTCCTGACTTCCCATTTTTCCCACCATTCCCCGTTCCTAAAAAACCAAGGTTGACGACGCATTCGCAACCGACAGCAGAGATGATGCGGATGTCCATTGGCGAGGGTAGCTACTGCCCACCAAGTAAGCCGTCTGCTCGTTTCCCACTTTTAAAATAAAGAAATGTACTGTGAAGATAAATCTGGTCTTGAGCGATTTTGTGAACAACAAAAAAAATACATAAAATCATTAGTTACGTATTTTTGTATCCGTCTCTCGCGTTCCTTTCAATTATGCAAACTTAGGTTAAGTAATCCCGATCACGCTTCCATTCTTATATTGACGACTGGAATATTTTGGTTGACTTAATATAAATTTGTAAACAAATATTATATTCAATAGACGAGAATAAATTAACGCGCTTATAACTTTTATAACAGGGTGGTTTTGTGAATTTAGTTAACCTGTTTGTACGTATATAAAAGAAAGTGGTGTTAGTTACACTACTTATAACTTAAGAACGGCTGTAAGGGTTGATTAAGGGCTGAAAATTCGTGGAGAGATAGCTTGGAGCAAGTAAAAGGACATAGAAAACTTTAGAATTCATTCGACCAAAAAAAAAATGCTTATAAAATGCTAAATCTGTTTTTTTACTGCCTCTAAATCAAAACAGTCCGCCTGGTCAGCTACTCATTTCTAATTATGAAACTAACACGGACAAAGTCGCGGGCAAAAAGTAGTATTATATAAAAAATAAAATCGTAATTGTTGTTTGTTTATCAAGAGTGTTGCATACACATGTTATGATATATCAACACTGATGCAATATAGTCAAAATATTATAATAGAGCTATTAATAAGCGTTCCTGTCACGCACTACCTATAAATAAAGTAAAATTAGTAAGTCAGTATCCAAGACAAATTACGGCATAACTTTACCGACAGATGGACGTCGTAATTTAATTTTAAATAATACAAATAATTATTTTTAAAAAATTAAACGTTCCACCAAATTTAAGCGAGACCGAGTCGCTATCTTGTAAGTGATGTAACTCGACTATAGCATAGCGCGGGATTACGGAGAACGTTTTCAGTCACCCGACCTGACGCATGTTATATTTATAAACAATTCTTATATATTATAATTCCGATCGCGCCGCCGTCGCTTGTTAGATAAAATCGTAATAAAACATTTACAGATTTCGCTCGCCGCATCTAAATCCTTATAAGGGAAGTCCCCGGCATCGAGGCTTCTATATATATATATATATCTATTGTAAATCAAGCATCATTTTACGAGTTTGGTTTTTGCTTCTTAGAATTTTAATAAATAACATATTTTAGTCATTAGAAAAAAGCAATCTTGCATAGTAGGCACACAAAATATTGACGTCGGGCATTTTTATTTAATGTCGACACATCACACGACCATAGACAGCAGAAATGACATGGAATAAGAGAAATAACATTCTCCATAATTTTGCGACGTATAATTTTATATAATAAGACATCGTTATGAAGTAGACGATATAAAACGCACACACACACAACATTGATGTGTGTGTGTGTGTGTTGTGACTTTTGTAGGTAATATAAATGATACTCAAGAAAACACTCGTACCAAATCATATCAAATGAAATCAAATCACATTATCCCTTATTGCAATACAATACTCATAGAGAAATCAATTTTGAGTTAGCGTTATATTTAAGGTTTTTTACCTCTGAACGAACACATCCAAAGGTAGCTTGAACAATGTAATCATTCGCTTCACTTTACGTGATAATCAATTGTACATTATAAAAACAACGAAACGTATCTGGTGTCAGATCCCAGCAATTCTGTTTGGACTGTCAATTACAGTACCATTGATAAAAGATATCATTGGAATACAACAAACAGAGACGATATTAGTTTTAGTAAAAGACAACAATGGACTTTTAAATTACACGAAGCATGAAAATATCAGACGAACATTTCGAACAAATTCAAAGCACAGGCGCATCCGGAATTATTAATATTGATGTCATTATAGTACGAGTCGGATAACTTTATTTCGCATCAACTGTAGCGTACACAAGTTAACTTGATAACATTTCCGCTGATCTCACACAAACGTTTGTCTACAAACGTGACATATTCTGCTTCTTGCTATCTGTTACGAATTTTTCTGTGAAACAACAGATCGTGTTATTTGATTTAACTTATTTTTATATATTTATATCGACAGGACAGTATTTTTTGCAATTTTTATTTTCGTCAACTTGTATCGGAGCGTTAAGTGGAACGCGAATTGGAATATCACACCGTACTACAATAATAATTAACACATACAATAATAACTTATTGAACGTGTACACTCTTTAACTTTATCCGAATTTGACCTTATATATATGTATATACAGGTTCCGTTTTCTTATATACATAAATTACATTAATTATCGCAGTAACTTTTCTTGAGGCATTCCGTCAACTTTGTTCGGAATACTAACATCCACTTCATTTAATTTTATATTCATAATGAAAATTCTAAATACTGTAGCTATAAAGGTTTAACGACTATTGTACTTTAAACAGAATGATCTGACTTCTATTACTTAAAATCTGCTCACACATGTCGATGTTGTTACCACCATAAAAACAAATACCTACATACTGCCAAATGACGTAGGTAAGTATATTACGTAAACATTTGAAAGTTTCCTCATACACTAGAATTCTTTTAAAATAAACCCCATAGTAGCAATTACAAGCAGCCATGAGTCAATTTATATTGCGCCTTAATATTTCGTAGATAGATTATAAAATAATATCAAACATGTTTACTGCTCGTTAGCTTCTGAGCGTGACAGCTGAAACATTTGACTCATATCAATCTGTAATTTTTCTTCTTCCTGTAAACTGATAAGAGATCTCAAGTTTATGTGACACGTGGAAGAGCGTTTTCTGTTATCTGTTTCGCTAGTTACGAAGATAAAAGACGATTCTTGTGCTATTTTTGGTACAATGATACATTTTCTCCGAGTTCCTTATTCACAGTGACAGAAGATGTATTGATATATAGCTGCGATCGATGAAATCTTAAGATTTTTAAGATATAAAATAAGTATTTATACAAAGTCATTGAATTCATTGTTAAGATAAACATTCCGTGAGGCATTTCAATTATTTCTTGATTAAAATCATGTGGATCGAATACCGAGAAACAAACAGAATTACTTACATATATCACAGTAATAACGCTGCAGGCTTTACTTTACCGTACTTTAATATACATTAACTTGACGCCTATTAAAGAATCCGCCACAAATCATTGGTATCAGATAAGAGGACAATCTTTTTTTGTGATAATATCTTTTGTAATTCTCCTACTGTTATCGCTCTGCTAACATATACATTTCGTAATCCCCAGTCATCTTGATACGAGAGGTCTCACTACATTAAGATATCTCAACCGCGTTCATAACTATTAAAGCCACGTGTATCTCTGAACATCGTGTTTTCAGACAAGACGTATGTACTTTCTATTGGGAAGATGTTTATTAGGACTCTTTAGAATAAACTTTTAGAGTAAATTTTATTGTTTTCATATAGATATGTGTATTTATGTAAATAGTTATCTCTTTAAGGAAGAGAATTCATCGTGCTAAGGTGTAGAACGATATAATTGTTTGGTGGTAACGTATAAATAAATGAACATAATAAAAAAATATTATATTCTCATTAAGAATAAAAATAATTTTGTGGAAATGCAACATTTGATGCATGGAAAACGAGTGTCGTTGCATAAGTTTACGTGGTACGTAGCATCCGATAGCTAGTGTCGGTTTTCGTAAACAGAGGCATCGGAGACCGCAAATGCAGAATTATCAGAAATATAAAGGTGACAATACACAGTCGTATTAATTGAAGCTTGTTTTGTGGAAAATTACCGTCCTACCAATGATCAGACCCTGTTCATATGATATGTGAAACTACCCTAGAACAAAGCATCAGCAGGGGGTGTCTACCGACAATGATATTCAGAACACGAGGAAACTTTTGCAGGACTTAATATTTATATAATAAACTGTTTGAACATCCAGATCTCGACTTGACACATGATTCACACTTTTTATTTTTAAGTTGTTTGTAAGTGCAGCTAGTCTGTGTTCTCAAGGCCACGCTGTTTGTTGTTTTCGGCGCCAACCCTGGCCCGGAGACGACTTTCAAGTCGGATCGATGTCCCGGCGACTCCCTGTCTATCCCGCCTTAGCTAGTGACGTCACTACCCCGGGATAAAGATGACATTGTCAATTGTACTTGTAACCATTGACAGTCACGGCTGTTTACACTACGTAAACGTAGTCATTAACACGCCGCGATGTGATAACGTATCTATAAGAACTTGACGTTTTTTAGTCATTATCAGAATAAATTTGGAGTTCAAAAATATTGTATTGAAAATAACGAAAATGTAACATAATCCTTACGTATCAAATAAAACGGACTGACGGATCATAAACAGAAAAATAAGTTTTGTTCAGTGCCCTTATCAGATTTGCATGATTTGATTCAATTCGAATATATCAAGTAATTCAATAATTATATTATATTATCCAACCGACGCAACAGCCAACAGGATAACATAGTCTAATATTATAACAATATTTCCATGACTTTGCCATAGATAACAATAATGAAGTAGTTAAATTCGGCACGATTCTCACTCTGTGGTCAAGTCACAGATATCACATGGACTCACTCGTTGTGTAACCGCCACTTTAACTCGTGGCTAGGACGCTGCGCCTGACAGTAAGCGATTGTTATTCAAACAGCCACCGCCTCTACAAAAGACCAACTTACAAAGAAACGTCGACATGAGTTTTCAGTGAATGATTCAATACTCGCATTAAAATAATATGTAAATTTTATTTCTTACTGCTGAACGCAAACATCACGGACACGGCCACGATTAAGATTCTGATGATTTTTCGTGCTTAACATAAATTACATAATTCTAATTTTTCTGACGGTCTTGCTCCCACATTGCTGATACGTCGGACGCTTCTATGGAGATTCCCAGACGAAAATGACTATCCAATTTCAAATACCAACATTGTCGTAATATTTAAAGTCAATGAGCTTATTATATAATATTGTATGGATAATTTAAAAACAAACAAACATACAGACAAACCTTCATATCTGTCATGTTAACAGCATTTTATGATATAATATAATTCTTTATTCTAAATCAAAACCTCACTACCATTACGTGTGAACGCTGGTTGTTTTAATTCTTATTAATGATTATTTTGTTCAGCCAATGTTGGAAAAATCGTTTATTATTTATTTTACGGGAAAGATGCTAATTGTCAAGGAATGGTGTCGTGTCGATTGGTTTATATGTATCGCTATTTAAAATATATCGAGGCATGGATTCGCTTGTGTGGCGTTGGATAGCACGCTGTCAGTGTATGCTGTCTTGCTTTATAACTTCCTAGACTACTGTCACTAGTAATGTTATCCCAACTCTTTATACCCTTTTATTGGCTATTTTTCAAGCTTCTTTAAATCCCCAAAGAGAAATGGACATCTTTTAATCGTTTCACCGTCTGTACAAAGATCAATTTGCCATAATGTAATCCTCACACCTTATTACACTCCTCTCTGTAGAGAAATATCACTTACATGATACTAATGATATTTATTTTAAGACTTTTAAAGTTCGTACTTCTTAAGGTCGTAGAATAAATATCTATCACTTTGCAGAATTTCATGTGTAACCGCATAAAACAATGTTTAGTGTTTTCTTTTTTGGTTCAACAAAACGTAAACCCAGAGGTTTATTAAAATTTTCTTATTATAAATAAATTTGATTTAAATAAAACCTAGAAAATATATTATGTACATGAACATGTTCATACACTATTTAACTAATCGTACACTATTTAACTCATACAATCCATAATAGAATATACTAAAATAGACTCGTTTTTTGTCAAGTATATTCATATTTAAATTTTTAAACACTGTTTGTTTATGGTAAATACAAGTGGTAACATCTACAAACGTCGAAAAATAAAATTTAAAATAATTGACAAACATTAGAATAAGCTTTCAGCAGTTTTCAACAGACGTCTCTACAATAAAATAACTACGTTGGCTGCCTGGATTCCTTGTAAAAAAATTAATTGTTTATCGCTTCATAGCAACTTCATAGAAATTTTTAATGTTACATTTACCAGGGAAATCATTGCCTTAAATAATATATTATTAAAAATAGAGAAAATGCCAATTTAAAAGTATGTTGCAGTAATATTGAGTTATATATTAAATAATGATTTTATTGCTTAGTCGAAATAAATAAATAAAGGAGTAACCGATTAATATCATATACATGAACATCATCATCATCATCAGCCTATCGGTGCCCACTCCTGAGCAAAGGCCTCTTTCTCAAATGGAGAAGGTTTGAATATTAATCACCACGCTTGCTCAAACGAGTTGGCGATTTCAAACTTATAATTTGAAATTATAAGTCCAGGTTTCCTCGAGATATTTTCCTTTACTGACTATCGGTGATGTCTAAATACTCTTAGAAAGTACATATGACTATAAAAAATCACAGTGGTACTTGCTAGGTTTCGAACTCACGCCCTCTTGCATGATAGGCGGACCTTTAACCTCCAGTCCACCACGACTATATATGAACAGAAGAGGTATATTTTTTAAAGGATTTATGTTTTATTATGCTGGAAACGTTTTTAAGTATTTCTATACAAAGTAATATTACATAATTTTAAATCAAACATTTTCTATTGTCTTCGAGCAAGAACACTACGTTTTCACAGATAAAAAAAGTTTCATGAAAAATTTTCGATTTTGTAAATTCCACATTAGAAAATAATTGATGACTACTTCAATCAGAAATTTTACTATAGTTTTAATAGAATCTTTGAATCACAATTTATTGACTTGTACCAAGCTCCGTAAACGCTCCCTCGTATTTGCATCACCAAAACAAAATGCAAATGCATCCATTACCCAGTTGAAAATCAACATGGCTTGTGTAATGGAAGCTAAAGGAGATTGTTAATAAGGCTTGTAATTTATCGATCGGCATACAGTCGTTGTTTGTGTTTATCTTGTTTTTTTTTTATTTAAAATAATAAGTATCGAGAGTTTTGTCTACATTTAATTCGATAACGCTAGGAGCAGGTGAGGCGACATGCTTGTCAATAATGAAAAGAAAAGATGATTGAATAAGTAGTGCCGGGATATATATTCAACAATGAACGGATGTGTCTTACTTTGTGGTAAATATACAATATAATTAAGAAGGACATTGTATTTTGGTTATCATTATACATGGTTCATAAGACGCCAGTTCAGATTGTATCTACTTATAATTGGGTTTCTTATTGATAAAATAGGATTCTAATAGTGTACGGCGCAACACTCGATATATTTGTGTTACATATAATATTACGTAACGAACCGGCGCAGAAGGTGTGTCTGTAGGTCCTGAGTTATTGATTAGTTCAGTGCATTGTGCACATGTCAAGCAACAGTTGATATATCTGACAATAAAATGGCAGCTCAGTGCTTTATATCTGAGTAGACGAGGGGTTGAAATCAAAACTTATCAGTATTCATTACAGTCTGAGCATTGACTATTGAAATATACAAGGGTGATTGTGTTTCATACATAAAAACCTTTCCAGTTTGTTTCATAACAGTGACAAGTATAAGTTTCTGTGAGTATCATATGTTTAAACAAACTTTGAAGTAAAATTTATATAAATAAGTAAATGTCTAAGATATATACAAAATTTGGTGAGACAAAATCACAATGGTCTTATGTTGACATTAAACTTTTTTGAGAGCACTCATGTAAATAACATTGACTCCTGGGGAGTTTAATGAGATATATCTTAAAACAAGATAGTTAGTTTAGTTAGTTATTTACCTTGTTTCATAGAATCTGAGTGTGCCATAATGATAATTTGATTTTATCAAGATTATTGTAGACAACAGTCATTTAGAAGTTGTTTAAACTTTCGACGTATTAAAAATAATGCATAAATATCTTTTTGTAAGCATGACATGTCAGGTTTTTGACGATTGTGATACAATTTCAATGCTAATTATATATTTTATCAGATACAATTTGAACAGGCTGTATACTATATGAACATTCCTTGTTGATGTTGCACGCGGTAGTCATAGACCATCACATAACGGGTTACATTTCAGTCATCTGCTCTTTATTCTGTAACTATTGAGGGGCCATCTCGGTAGTTACATCGTAATTTGGTGTTTTAAAGACAATTCATGAATATGTTATTATATAAATGAGTTATATATCAAACTCAATGTGTGAGGTGTACATTGCTAGTAAATTAAACAATATATGATGATTTTCATTAACATATGTATTTTTTTTTTAAACAGACTTTTACAAACAAACCCATCTCCCATTAGGGTTCAGCGTAAGCTGATATAATTTTTCATTGGTTGCCATGCCTCACACACATCACAATACACAATGTTATAAATTCCCAAAGATAATGTTTAGTTCGAACTGACTTCAGTGGTAGAGGGAGTTTCAGTAAGAATCTATCTGACGGTAGAGTCACGGAAGTAGTGCATGGTGTACATTATCGCTTCTTCATTCATTTCATACTTTGTTTTTGTTATATGTATTCATTGTGTTTCACTATTGGTATGTCCTATGTACTAATACATAGTCTCATTCAATTGGAGTGTAATTTAAGGCTAAGTTTGACAATATATAAGTATGAAACCAGTGTTGGTTGAGCATAATGATTTGTTAATTTGTGTGTAACTACCATGTCAGGTGGTGTGCAATAATGCTTCCTTCAATATGAAGGAGATTATGAAGGAGATGGTTGGTGGTTGCTGTGTGTGTTCCGACGAGCGTGGTTGGCCTGACAACCCGCTGGTCTACTGCGACGGCAATGGATGTTCGGTTGCGGTACACCAAGGTAATATAGACACCGTCATACACTATAGCGGACATGTTTATAGTTGTCACACATTTTGTTTTTTCTTTTTTTGTTTTTAGATAGAGCATTTTTTTTGGCATGCTATTATGTTGCTGTGTGAATTTTTACAGCCTGCTATGGAATCATTGCTGTTCCGACCGGTCCCTGGTACTGCAGGAAGTGTGAGAGCCCTGAGACTAAAAGCAAAGTGGTTAGTATAGTGTATAGAATTCCTTCATTACGAGTATATTAATATAACCAAGGGCTTTCATTGGTTGAATAACATTTTAATGCAGATCTATGTTTGAACATTTGTATCTAATCAATCGATAACGAACAGGGCGAGGGGTTTACATATAGCAATCATTTCGACTGGCTGTAATGACCACGGTGTGTCCTGGTAGATGATATGGTTGTAGCTACCTTTTGTGACCGACGTCCCATCGGACTACGTGACCACTGTTTGTATGAGTCATGTATCTGTTCAGAGATGCGAGCTGTGCCCGTCTAAGTTGGGTGCCTTGAAGCGTACTGACACAGGTGGCTGGGCCCACGTCGTGTGCGCTCTCTACATACCGGAGGTGCGTTTCGGGAACGTGACTTCTATGGAGCCGATTGTCCTGCGACTCATTCCCACCGAGAGATACAATAAGGTGTGCCAGAAAGAGACAGTTTCTATTGTTCATCTAGCTTATCGTTTACCAGACACCTCCATGAATCTATCTGGTTTAGAGTTTTATTATTACCTGTTAATGAACAAATATCTTTGGACATGTCTAACAATGATTGATTTTTATATCCCTGGTAAATATGCACCGTTGATTCAAAACTCCACAATTAATGTTGATGTCTGATTTTTCCCAGACTTGCTACATCTGCCAGGACCTTGGCAAAACTCATCGCGCCAACGCAGGCGCCTGCATGCAATGCAACAAATCTGGTAATTCATTGATATCAAACACTTACAAGCCAAGTCATAGACCCTCATTACTTGCACTAAAAATTTATATTTTTTTATATACGGCTAAGAAATGATTAGAGAAAACAGATTTGTATCGTAGGTTATGTTTGAAACTATAACAATCAAGTAATAATATTATTTTAAACTTAAAAAAAATGTTAATATGTATGTGTGTCTGTACATGGTCAGGTTGTAAACAGCAGTTCCACGTGACCTGCGCCCAGTCCCTCGGCCTGTTGTGCGAGGAGGCCGGCAACTACCTGGACAACGTGAAATACTGCGGCTACTGTCAGCATCACTACAGCAAACTGGTTAGTAAATACTATGAACACTTTAATATGTAGCTGGTCTCGAGGGTTCCACTCAATAGAGAATAGTTGTGACTAACAAGGTGATAGCTCACACCACTGTACAATAACACTTGTAACTGTAACTGTAACCATGTATGTAACTCTGCCAAAGGAACGACATATCTAAATTAATCTAAAGAAATTAGCATTAACAAGGACGGACTCAAGTCACAGAGTATATTTGAAATGTTTCTTATTTATTGCTTCACCTTAACTTAACTGTCATTACCAGCGGGGAGATGAGTGGCTAAGTATATAAAGAGATAATATTAAAAATTATTGAATGTTATCGTCATACAACATGTACCATTTGTTATGTTTGAAGTTCATAGTTTGGTCACGAGGACAAAGCTGTAGGTGGATGGGGAACGTCATGTTACAGCTAAAGATACATTAGTGATAGTGTAGTCTGTGCCGTCGCGTCGGCAAAGATTCACTGTGACCATAAGCATTTTAAGTCATCTAGTGAGGTTGTTAATATGAAACCTCATTTAAAACTTCAATAAACTTTCCATAGTGATCTTAGAACATTGTTCTAAGTATTCTGCCTTTATGCTTATCGCTTTTATAGCTTCTTCACAGACCATTTTTACTTTTTGTAATCTGCATGTTCCTAACGTTACAATTAAACAAAATGGCCGCCATTAACTTCACTAAACACAGCTGTCAAATTAAATGTCATGTCCATTTGACACATGTCAACAAAAAGGTTTGCTACATACTTACTCATAAAACACTGTGACAATGTTTATCATATAATGTACACTAAATATTTATATACATATTTATAATAAATATATTATTA
>DVQP01002984.1:0-11523 GCA_018231745.1 Danaus eresimus
GTTGTGGAATGTCTGAAACATGACATTGCTATCTTATCTATTATTACACAAAGGGAATCCCCCGCTGTGTTAAATGTATGGCAGCTGTCGACGTAATTATTTGGGCCGTTTATTCAGACGTTTATCTTGCCTAGTACCAGACAGCTAAGGTTAGCAATATGTTAATATGACAGAAATATATATCATATATAACTCCCAGTCTTACACGAGCACTAATACTGTATGTGTAAATAAACGCTGCAATTTGTATGTAGTTCTTTAAAATTACATCCACACTACATGCGAGCCGCTAATGGTTTGTCATTTATTAACTTACGCTTATATTACACTTAAGCAAAGACCTATGACCGCGAAACAGTAGACCATTCATACATAGACCGGCAAATGGCGATACCAATATTGACTAAACTTGTTGCTTGTAGAGTACATGTGAGTAAATAATATTAAGATGGTTAAAAATAATGATAAATGGAGGAACATGAAAATAAAAATAGAGTCACACTGTGTACATGAAAACTGAAGTGAATCAATACGAAATTAAACAAATTATCATCATATAATACTTTAATTTGCTTGCACACAGCCTCTTAGTGAGAACAATGCAGACGTATAGAGGGATAGTGTAAAACACCGTCTTAGCGACGGTTCTCGTATTCATTGGCATGAGATTAGATCTTTGTTTTAGGGAAATCGGTACAATTAAATACATAAAATTATATAAGTAGATTAAAAAACTTTTGTAATAATAGCATTAAGTAGCAAAATTAAAAGACGCATTCCAACTACCAGTGTAAGGCCGCTGATCAGTAGTGGCGAAATCATTAAATAAAAACATGGCTCATCTCAACACATATAATTGCAATTTTTAAACGAACTGTATAAAAAAAGTCGATGAGATTTGGAAAGGGTCCCGGGTTCCCGGTTCCCGGTCCCCGGGTTGGGGTATTTGTCATGTTTTTGTTATCCAGTACTTACATTATCACGAGTACGAGGCACGTACGAGGTACGGCGACGCCCGAGCCGCGGCGCGTCGCTACAACTATACAAGAATCTAGATTTAACGTAACTTACAATAAACGCATATATCATACATCTAAATTCAAGTAACTTATTTTTTATTCAGTTTCATTATTTTACTTTTTTTTTTATATTTTTCTTTTCATTTGTTTATTTTATATAGCGTAATCTCTTGTTTGTTACCACAGCGTTGTTGCCGGTGAAATTTGCCTTTCGCGAATGATTTAGTCCGAGTAGCGACCGTTCACGTACTATTCCACGTTTTCCTGTTTACGGTTGTACTGATGGTTGGTGCGCGGCGTGCGCGGGGCGCCCCGAGCTCCTCCGCGGGGGCCTCCTCTGCCGCGGCTCTTGTACCCTGGCTGGTAGCTGGAGTTGTCGTTGTAACGTAAGCCGTTCTCGTTGTGATGGGAGTCCCCGTTGTCTCCGTTGCCGTAGTAATCGCTTCCACTTCTGTTCTGATAGTTGTCCTTGCCGTGCCTGTTCTGATAGGCGTCGTTGTACTGGCGGTTCTGATAGCCGTCCTTGTTACTCCTGTTCTGGTAGTCGTTGTGTCTCGGGTGGTACCCCTCGCTCTGCCTGTTCGTGTAAGCTCCTCGACCTCTGAATCCGTTGGACGAGCCCCTTCCGTTACCCCGGTAACGTCTGAACCTGTTCTGTCCGTCCCCCTGTCCTTGTGTTTTTCGTTCCCCTCCATCTTCTCTTTCCGGGCTTGCATTTTCTTTTATTTCGTCTTCTGGTTTGTCCTCGACGGGTGATATAACTTTCAATTCTTCCTGTTCAAAGTTGGGTTGTTGCTCGATATGTGGGATGGGTTGGTTGTGTTGCATTTGTTGGGGGATGGACTGAGGAACATGGTGAGGTTGGGGATGGATTTGAGGGATTGGAACTTGATAAGCCGCGTGGTCCGGGTGAGGGGGGAAGTGAGGTTGAGGTGGCATTGGAATACTACCAGGCTCAGGAACACGACCTCCAGGCAGTTGGACAAAGTGTTGATTAGTAAATGTCTGTGTTGGGATAGGTCCTGGTGGAGAAGGCTGGTTCATGATCTGTGGAGGTTGTGGGGTACCTACAGGGCTGTCGATCTCAGATTCTTGTAAAAAGAAGAAGTTTTGGGAGCCTATCACTTCAGATATTGGCCTTTGTTGGGGATATTGTTGTGAGAAATAGGCATTCTCAATTTCTTGAAGGGTGATAGGGGGGATCGGTCTTAGCGGGTATCCTGGGGCGGGAACTACAGCTGCGGGTGGGGCTGACATAGGTACAGGGGCTGCATACATTGGTGCAGGCTCAGATTCCTCAATTTCCTCCGTCTGTTCTGGTGCTTCTTCACACACATTCTGTATCTCCTCTGGTTCAGGGACCACCTCTGCAGATTTATCAAAGTAGCCACACTCATGTACGGCGGTGACTATTTCCTTGACATGGGCATATGTGGTGCCTAGGACTTCTTTGGGTTTTCCGTCAATAATAGCATACAAATGTTCCGCAGCTTTTATTGTACATGCATGAAAACCAGGCTGGCCTTCTTCATTGACTTCATGTTTTGGGGTTACTTCAGGATACCTATAAATATCAATGCATAAAAAAATTAATTTTATTGTATCATAATTTTTGTTCTCTTTCAATATTTTACGAAATTAACTTAATGAAGTAATTTTAAGTTAATATTGTTTATATTTAGAACTGGATATTTTGAACAAATACTTATTAATTAAGGTAAAAGAAGCAATTGTCCCTCTTTGATAACAACAAACTTTCCAAATGACTTACAAATCATCTAAGATTTTTAAATCCTCCTCTGTTAACTTTACTGCACCATTGGTTCCATTAAGGAAGTCGTCTCTAACTTCTGTGTTACCCAGCTGCATGAGGCAGTCCAATATAAGGAGTACTTCACGTATTTTATTAGTGTCAGCTGTATAACGAACCCAGGCATCCTGTAATTAGGTTTATGACATGTTTTGTACAATATTCAGACTGCCTTCAACAGTCACATTTTTATGTAAAATGCAAAAATGCTAAATATTCTAGTAAATTGAGAGCAAATAAACAATTTTGACTTCCTTAATTTTCAAAGAGATATTTGTGTGTTAAATAGGTAAATATTAACATTCAAAAGACAAAAAACATTGATCTGACGACTGATATAAAAATTAAAATGTTGTTACCTTCTTAGCTTGTTTCTTGGCCTCACGTTCTGAAGCTATAGCTATCAAAGCCACTTGTTTCGAGAGGTCTCTAGCGAACTCCAGTGTTATAACCACCTCGTCATACTTAGCCACCGCTTCCTTTTGATCACTGTTTAATTCCTTACCGGCTTTTTGCAAATCACGGTACGATGTTAATTTGCCCTGAAATATATTCCTTATAAATTTATAATACTCCGGATTCCCATATTTCAGACATTATGTGATTTAATGAGGCTATAAAATTTCCACAATGCTATAATCACCGTATAAGCAACTGATGCATATGTCTAAAAGTTGTATATTTACAATGATTACGGGATTATTACAAAGCTTGTAATATAAATAATATATATACACAATAAAAACAAAACTTTTCTGTTAATTTGGAAATGAAAGTTTAATATAATTTACAGTTTAACATGCTAGTATTTCAGAGGATAACCAGCCCTTTTAAATTGGGCGTCATAGTTTGGTCACAAAATTATTGGAGCACATGTGTAAAAATGGCGTCAACCGAATACCGCAACTTTATTTACATGCAGATTTTCAATATACCAACGAAATTTAAGGTACCAGGCAGCATTTACTAAATAAATACTCAAAAAAGTTTTTAAAAACAAGATATATATAGATAAAAAAAACTGTTATATATTTGTTGATGCCGCGCTTTGTACTCACCTTCCTTTTCTCCAAGTTTCGGATTTTATGTTCAATAATGGTCATTATCTGTCGTATTGGTGAATTATCCGTAGCTTCCGAAGAAGCTGGTTTTTCAGACTTTGCATTCGCAGCTGAAGGCATCCTTCACAGGCAACAACTTCTTCTGGATTGGGTATGGTGGCAGTAGTTGAATAGAAACCAAACCTATAATATATCTATATCTACCTATGTATTATGTACTTATTTCAATACACAGCAACTGTCAACGAAAGAACGAGAACGACGCACTAACTTTCATTGTGCATGTTGGTAATATTGAATAGGTAGTGACTACACGGATGTATCAGATAATGTATTTATGAAATTCCAAAGATCTCACTATTGACAATTATTTTAATGTCTTTTGAACAATAAATTTCTCATATGCTTTTTAAAAATAATGTTGTGTTTTTTCACTATAATAAGTTCTCAAATTTACTGTTTATAATCTTGTAATTTTTTATAGATTTATAAATCCTACATCCTGGATGTAGAAGGACTTTACATAAAAATAAAGATTTATCGGCCTGATGAATAAACAGAGAAAATCTTTATGTTTTCAATAAAATGTTTTGAAATGTGATTAAACTTAAGTTATTCTTTCGGCAGTGTGACCAGTAGTAAATACAAAAAACAAATTGTTGCCATTGCAATGTTTAAAATATAGCCCGTGATATGTTATTGTATAAACCAAGTATATAAATAAAATGAATGAGGTACATAGATTATAGATAATACCTTGTTAATATAACTATCATACTTGTTATTTGTTAGATACAATATTTTATCCGTTTCTTTAGTAAACTGAATCCAATTAAAAATGATTAAATATATTATTTAGTATTAAAATAAACTGTGGGTGAAATTCTTACAAACCTTGGAGTATTTTTACTTTTGTTTCATTTTAGTTAAACTTTGGAAAAGTGGCTGGTGGCATAAGTTTTCGCTCTTATAAAATTAATCGAGTTAGTAGAGTTATTTTTGTGCATGGGTATTGTAAATGAAAATGTATTAAACTATTTACAAAGTGTATAACTATTTATAAAATTTTACGTGCATAACAATTATTGTTGTTTAATTTGTTGAAGTAGTTTTTAAATCATAGTGAGATGGAAGTTTCTAATGAAATAAAGGAGGATATTCGTAAAACACAAACGGATTTGAAAAATGCAATACGCATTCATCAGGTATGCTTAAATATTAAAGCGCATCAATTAAAATAAGATGTATGATCGAAGTCGTCGAAGTTTCTTTAAAATAAAATTTATGAACCTTTTAACATTAGTAACATAATGAAATAACTATGTTTAGATATTTTTTTATTATTTAATTTACAGATATGGGTGACTCGATTGGAAGAAGATGAGAATGTAAATAAGAGTATAATTTTTATATATAAATATATTATACATTTTTATCAGTTAATATATAATTATAAAGAAAATATATTTTTCAATTTCAGAATATTCAACTTAAGTTTAAAGTAAATCAAGCTGAAAAAGAAATTATAGCCATAAGTCAGGCTCAAGTAAGTAATAAATTTATTACTAAATTATTGCACATGTGTTATATAATTCTATAAATAAATATATTATTTATGTATGGCAAAATAATTATTTAATATTGGTGATGTTTACTATCTTATATTATAAATTTATAGAAAATGGTTGTGGATAGACTCCGTAAGGAGTTAGAGTTATATCAACAAAGACTGAGAGCCAGAAATAAACAAGTCAGTATAGAAAATGACAATAAATTTGTAGCTCTGCAACTCAGGGATCACCAGTTACAATATCGCAATAGAAACCGTAATATATCACTACTGAAGCCATCGGTACTCAATGAAATACATATCAAAACAGAGCACAATGACAACAATAACTCGGATTCTGATAACGAAAATAAATACAGCGAAAAGGAAAACGCTAACAGCAGTGAAACAGATGAAAAGGAAAAATACTCACAAAATTATAATCAGATTCCCAATTTAGTATTGGGAGGCGGCAGAAGTAATTTAACTCATGCCTTGAACAAAGTCAAGGAATCCTTAATGTAAGATAAATTTTACTTTACTATTTATTTTCTATTTCTAAGATTTATTTAGTATATTTTTTTATTTAACACAAAATGCATTAATTCTTTAATGATGTTCATTTATTTCAAAATTTTTTTAAGAAATGCGTATAGATGTGGTAAAACTTTTTATATTCTTTCTTTATAAGAAAAATATTTTCAAATGTCAGCGTTTTGTATTTTATTTTATTATTGCATAAATATAAGTGTTATCTTCAAGAAAATTAAGTGATAAATGAGTTTGTTTCTCAGTGAGAATAACATACAAGAGGAATGTCAATGGGAAGAACACAGATCAGACTCGGATTCAACATTTGATCTGTCACCGACACCGTCCCCACCGCCTCTACCTGAACCAGGAAAACCCATTATTAAGGAAGTCTTCATGAGGTAAAATTCTTCTTTACATTAATATAATACCATATAATAAAAATGTATCTATCTTTTAAACACTTCAATCTTTCAGTTCTTTTGTATTTTTTATAATTCTGGTTTTAAATGTAACTTTAAACTATACATGTGTATATTTCAAATTATTTTTACAGTTATTATGCATGTCCTTAATGGCTTAGTAACAAGTACCACATCATTTGTAACTAAACATATCCACAAAATGGTGTTTGTGGTGTTTATGAATTTTTTAATTTAATCCAAGAGTACACAAGAATTTAACTACAATGTTCTTCTCATACAATATTATAAAAAAAATATAACCACATCATTATGAACATAATTTTTTTAATTATAGAGTCTTAATAATTCTTATTTTTTAATATTAATTTCTATTTATCAGTCATAAAATGTTTGAGTTGTTATAAATTACATTTTTTTCAGGTTGATTGGTTTGATAACTCCAGCTCAGAAGGAAATCATTGAGAGGAATAGGAATGAACGTCGCAAGAGATCCACAAATAATTCCAACAAGAATGACTTCCTATATGGAAGCTATGAAATGATGCCTGTGAGTATAATGATGTTTAAATTCTATAAAAAAATTGTATTCACAGAAACTGGCAACTACTGGTAATTTTTTTTTTAAACCAAATATTATCATTAGTTATCAAATCAATATCAAGGCAATGGCTGTACATTATTAATGTAACTTTATTAAAGTAGGTTTTATGTTTTGAGATATATTTAAATATAGATGACTATTACTTTTAAATGAAACAACATTGAAGTTGCTGACTCAAAATGATAAAGACTTGATCTAAACTAATGAGGTTGTTGAACCTTATAGCTTTTATAATTTAATTATTATTTATTTTTAAATTTAATGTATATCTGTTGATGGCTGTGAGTTTTATGTTAAAACACTTAATGTTATGGATCGAAGTTTAAGTACTATGAACCTTATAGAAAACGGAATATACGTTACGGAAATATAAAGTAATTTAATTTTTTCAGAAACGTAAAAAATTAAATCAATATCCGTATCTTCAAAGTCACAGTGACCCGCCTCAGACGAGATCGGCTAAATTACGACAACAGCAGGTACTAGATATATATACATACAAAGCTTACATGTATATAATTATATTTTTGGGTTTTATTAAAACATATATATTTTCAGAATCAAAATAAATCATCCAGGGAAGGCTCCCCTTCCGGTTCATGTTCCGAAGTTAAAGGTGAGTTGTATATATTTTTAGCAACATTATATACATAATATATAATGTGAGATACAATAAAAACACATTTGTTTGTCATTCTGTTAATAATAAACTAAGAGGTTTAAATGAAACCTTGGTATTGAAGTATATATGTACATATATACATATATTTAGTATCTTGCCAGTCACTGCACTGAAGTTAATGCAACTTAATTATATATATATATGTATATAACAAAAACATTATTTCTACTTCCAGGTTGGGGTAACAACAAGCCAGCGTGGTTGGCTTCTCTTCCAGCGGGTTTGTCTGTGGAACCGGTTTTCTCTCCCACCAAGAAAGTATGTCACGGGTGTGGAAGGAACGGTAATAAAAATATTTATTGTACTTATAGTATTTTAATAAAATTTATCTTGTCTCTTATATATATTATTTGTTGTTTGGCATAGTTATGAATTTTAATTGTTACAAACTATTAGTTTGGGTAATTTTTGTTTGTTGCAAAATTTATTTTGTTAACTACAGTTACATGAAATTAGTGGACATAGAATGTATAATAACTATATCAATTCACATTTTTGGTTGATAATATATCATTAGAGGACATTTGAAGGTCGTCTCCTTCAGATATGCTTTAATTAAATTCTCTTAATTTTCAGCTAATTTATGTACCAGTTATTTATTTAATATATTATTAGATACAATATATTGACCATATAATATTGACCTCCGTCAGATGTGCCGTCTCTCCTGGTGTGGTGTTCATCTTGTACCGTATGGCTGCATACAGGGTGTTCAACGAGTGGTCGATGTAGTTGCGGATCTACGCTGCCAGACCCAGCCGAGTGCAGCGTTAACTCCAACAGCGACGATATATATAGAGGTATATTTATACAAATAGATAAATAGTTATACATTTAAAGTTGTCAGTAAATAATTTAATTTTATTAACAGACTACATAGTCTGTCGAATTAAATGTGTTTTAGATTAATACAAGTGTTAACTCTAAATGATTATACCTTTAAATAATATTACAAAATAATAAGGTTTTATTATTTTTTTCAAGATAAATTAGCGGAGAGGAAGAGGCTACAAGAAAAGAACATAGAGCTCTGTAAGGAACTGCGCAAGTTAGAGGCGAGGGCAGCGACCTTGAAGGAGAATTTGGACGAACATAACGCTGAGAAACGACAGCTGCTGGCGGATCAGATAAAAACACAGAAGAACCTACAGAAACTTCTAGACTTCATAAGCCAGTTTAAAGAGACCTCTATAAGCATACGTTCAACATCAGTGAGCGAGTCCGGCAGTGAAGTTAGTAAAAGTAATGAAGATTGAAGTCCGGTGAGATATAGTGATTGATCAACTGTTTCAGAGCTTAAAAGTAGGGTAATGTTATTATTTATACTTAAATTAACTTTTTGCTTTGGATTATATTGTGGTTTATTAACAAACTTACTTAAGAATCTGTAGGGTAGATTGAAAAAAAAATTACAATCCAATCAATTAATCAAATGTTTGTTCATTATTACTTTTCCAAATTTTAAACAATGAATACTATAATAATATGTTTCGTTTCTTTTCGTTTCAATGAATACTGCATAAGAAAATGTATTAAATTGTTTATAAATTTCAATATTATTTTACATTAATGACATTTTTGTTTCAGGTCGCAGAATATTGTTGTGTGTGTCTAGATAGTGTTAAAATGTACAATGAATTTAAATGAATCAAAGCCGTTGTTTCAGACGAACTGTTGGTGAATTTTAAAGTTATTTTTTTTTAATGTGTAAAATTTCTTAAATTGAATTAATGGGTATTTTGTTATGAAATGAATTAATTCAATGCATATGTTATTTTATATTCATTAATTATTAATTAATGTTCGATCAATTGGTAGATATAGAAATTGTATTTTTTTTCCCCAAAAATTTATCTTACTTTTGGTTAGCAGCGATTAATTTTAATTTAGTTTACTTATTTGTTTTATTAAAAATTGAATTGCCTGTAAGCAGAATTTTGTTACCAAATACTTAGCTTATTCAGTGTTGTTGTTTTTGGCCAATGTTTTGTTGATAATTTAAAATTGTTTTTGGATTGTAAAAAATAAATTTGCTACCCGACACGTGTTCAGTATTGATCTTATTTTATGTAGCCTTAGGTCTCTACATGTTTACGTCTTAATTATACAAATATTTTTGTATGTAAAAAAAAAAACATCATTTGATATTGGGCACAAAATTTCGGTCAGAGTTTAGTTTTATTTCAGTAATATTAAACGATTATAAAAAGAAACTTAAAATTTATCCGTGTTTTAATTTCTCTATCATTAGTATTGATATTTTCTGTGATATGATTTCTGTATATACAATATTTTGTTAGGCAGGTTTTATGTAAATAAATATTAGTAAGTTGGTACAACTGTGTATTATTTTCAATATCATCTCTGAGCTACTCCAGCTCCAGTGCCTTCTTCCCCATCAGGACTTCGTTTCTCAGTTGCTCGAGACTTCTCTCTAGCAATTGACATTCGTATGACGACAGGTTCGAGTAACGTTCCATTTCTTTAACACCATTCTGGTCGACGGTAACGAGTCCAGAGAAATACGACGTGCCAAAGTCGTTGTTTTCAACGTACGCTTGTATTTGAGTCGTCCGTCCGTCCAAAGCATCGATAATTGACTTAGTGAACGCCACAGCCCCGTACGCTACGGACAAAGATGGTGACCATCCGCACTTTGCTTTCAAAATTGCACTATTAGATGATCTCACCCTTGATGTGAATTCTTGTATTCTCTTCTCGTCCAAGTTACATTTGGGTTCCGCCTGTGACAGCAGAGGTATCAGGGTTTTTTCAGAGTGGCCGCCTATGACTGGGACATTACAGTTTTGTGGGTCTTTTTCGGCTTCAGCGGCGTACAAGGCTTCTGTCTTCAGCTTATCTAATATTGTGATACCGAACATTTTTTTCGGATCATATTCCCCATGGTTCTTCATTATTTCGGCAGCCATGGGCACCAAAGTGTTAATGGGTTCCGTAGCGATACCTACGAACGGCATCGGCGACATTTTGGATATACGAGACGATAAAGTTTTTATAAAATCAACGTTTGCGTTGAACCATGCTTCCTTAGACGTCCCCGGGCTTCGGGCTGCGCCGCCTGTGGCTATTATAATACTAGAGTCTGTCCAAAACTTTTCCAAACAGTTACCTCCAACCACTCCCTGTAAAGCGGACCCTGATGGTATATGTGACAAATCCAACACAACGCCTGGAGTGTGCTCTAGATCGTCGTATACAATCAGTTTCGTAATCGCTGGCTGGGTCCGAAGCAACAGTCCGACAGTCTGTCCGATCTCACTGGCTCCCCCGACGACTGTTACCTGATAGTTTCTTGAAATACAGTGACGTGATATAAAATATAAAAGCTTCTTTGTTGGGAACATTCTGTTTGAGTATTGTTCTATAAATATTTGGTGGACTTAATACTGTTTACAGGGAATTTGACATTTTATTTATTAATTCATTAATAAAATGTTTCACGCTTTTTATAGATTATATATAAAATCACTTAAAACCTTATACACACATTATTAAAAATTTAATCAATTAAATTGTCAATGTATTTATCGATGGATTTTTAAAGGTAGTTCTTATAAAACGAAAATTTATGAAGGATCCAATCACTCAAAACTATATTTAAAAAAATAGCTTTTATAACTTGTATGATTAAAATGTAACATGTATTTTCTGTGTATTGATACTCTATTCGGCACAGAATTTTATAAATGACCAAATGTCAAGAGCCTTATCACTATTCTCCTATTCTTTATTTTACTAGCAGATATTTTTCTACTAATGAAATAACCGGTTCGTCAATAAATGGCTATTTGAGAGTATATTTCATTCATCGTTAAACAAACACT
>DVQP01002985.1:0-11522 GCA_018231745.1 Danaus eresimus
ATCTGCAACAATATACCGAAGTTAGAAGATATCTGGGACACTTACTGTGTTTTAAAATACTACTTTTGAGGATTCGAATTCAATACGTGGCTTATTTAAAGGTAATATCACTGAAATAATCTATTTTTTATGTTTATATATACTCAAACATTCCTATTGGTGTCCCGTTTCTCACAAAACGAATGTTTTAAGACATCTATTGGATAGAAGTGAAAAAATGTAAAAACAATGCTATAAATCCAACAACTTTAAAGCGATATGTTACTGTAACTTTAGTCTAGATACAATTTCTTTTCTTAAACTGTTACTATCGTGAAGAGTTATATTAAAGCCTTAAAGCGCTTTAAAGCATACGCAAACTAAACTGAAACGCTAAACCACATGGTTGTTAGAAGCTATGTGATTAAAGTTGCTGAGGTATACTAATAGTGCAGTATAAAAATATTTAATTTTGGTTGTACACTTGTACTACCTTATATTAATATAACATTTCATTCACTTCGATTTGAAGTTAGATATTTTGTCCTACTAACAGAGAGAGAGACGTTGAACAGGCTGAAAATATTTTTCCTAAAATATGCTTTATTACAATTTTGTGAAAGTAAAAAGTTTGTTAATAAGCTAAATTGTAAGTTTCAGTGAAGTGAACTAAGTTACGGTTAAGTTCCAGTAGTTACTATAACTCACTTAAACATAGCCTTAAACAGTTATAGTTTAAATACATTACTGCTTTAATGGAATTTAATAAGGACCTTAACATTGTAGGAGTTCTGTATTCCATTAAAAATTACTTTATTGGTAATTGAAATTAATATCTATAAACAAGTTTATTTATGGATGACAAACATTTTCTTTAGATACAAAAGTTTCATTTATATTATAAATGTTTCAATATTATAAGTGAATGCAAATAGACAACCTGTTGATAAGAGCAAGGTCTAAAGTCTAATGGAATTTACCAACTAGAAGAAAGGAATAATAGAAGGAGCCTGGTGAGGAAAGTGGAATTGAAGGCTTTCCGATCCAATTCATCGAATAAAGGATACCTCCATATATACAAAATTTAGTGCTTACAAATATTCTTCTTAGGATGGTATTCGAGAGAATTTAATATGTAAATATGATATGCATTTTCATGATACGAACCTATAAGACTTTTAATTCTAGCTATTTAATTTATAACTCAATACAAATGTAATGTTACTTTTATATCGTCTTTAAAAACTAAATTCACCTCTTTCGGAGTCGAATAATTGTTATGGTGATGTTTAACCTTTAGGATTATTAAATAATCTTAAACGTTGCTTATTTTTATAAAAGTCAATCTATATAACTTCCTATCTCAACCTCAATCTTATTACTTATTATAAAGACAACATAGTTAAGATATTTTTTATAATAAATCTATATTAAAAATCTGAATTGAATCTGTTATAAATTTGAAATCCATAAGAAACTATTACTATTACGTTAATCAGACGTTATATATATGCAACAGTCGTTATATCAAGAAAGCTCTAAGCTTTTAATACATCACATGCCTATTGCATTCTCACTAAAAAGCTAAATTGCTTATTATCAATAAATATTAAGCTTTACTTAATTTCATTAAATATTAAGATTTTTACCCTTACATACATTATTCTTTATTTTAAATTAATAGTTTTATAGATAATATTTTTTGTTTAAGTAACGTTCTCGTCTCCGGTCTTTTGTCATTCATTGGTTGTATTATTGCATATAAATTTCGTTCTGTTTATTGTATAATTAGGGTTTTTGATGTATTTTCGTAATGTGTTGTTGTTGTTATAAATATTACATAAAAATCTTCAGAGATTTTAATAAAAAAGATTCAAAAATTATGTGATAATGAACAAGTTGTTATCATATTTTTAATACCTATGTATCGTGAGCAAATTCCCCTTTTAAGTGTCAACTTCAAAACAGAAAAAAAAAATTGATGGTCAGGCAATTGTGATAATGGAAAGCTTTTATAAAAATTGCCTTTAAAGCATTAGTCAATTTCACGGCACAGCCTTGAAAATTAATTCCAATTAATCCTTTTTCGTTTTAACAAGATTATTTACGGGTTAATTCAGAATTCATGGTCTTTAGGTTCGGGTCTTAAATTGTTCCTGACGTGGAGCCGCGTTAGACCTTTGCGCTCAATGGTGCTTCTGTAAGTTAGTACCGATAATTAAACTGATAAACAATACTTTATTTATAGTCAAGCAGTGGAATGGTTTAAATTTGAGGATAAATTATAAGGGATCCGACCCTCATCGATGAATATTTATTATTGAGTACGTTAGCTTCTAATTTATACCTGCTTTCGGTTATTGTTACATATTTTCAATCCTTTTGACATAGCTGTCTTAGAAAACGAAAAAACTAGAGTCAAAGCAGTTTTACAGCTCATAATTAGGTTTTGGATTTTGATCCAAAACCTATTATGCTATTATAAGCACTGACTACATTTTGTTGGATATATTATACTCTGATTTAAGGACAAAACTTTTTTATGGATCAACCGCTTCAGAAAGCTGACAGCCAAAAACTGCCTTATATTTAATTTACCATTTCATAATTAATTTATTTTTGTTTTTTTTTTAACGATATGTCTAATTTTATAACAATATATTAAGACAAAGATATAAAGAAAGAACATCACCAATATTTGTTTAAGAGTTAACATATTGTTTTTTCATCATTTAAAACAATAGTACTAATTTTATTATAGAAGAATATTACCAAAAAAGGATACATATCTTCAATTTTATGTCACAAATCTATTTGTCTCTTTGTTTTCTGATTCATTCTAATCTTATTGTCAGGAAATAAACTTGAAAAGGCACCAATTAAAAAAAATCTTTGAGGTTCACGCGAGTTTTTTCTATAAGAGAAGGTCTTAACAATTTTTTACTAGGTTCCACGTGTAAAGCCACATTGGGTGGCTTGTAAATATATAAATTGTCAATTCATTTCCTTAATTGGTCAATTTATTAATATTAACTGGAGTTAGATACTAAGATGTGTAAAATAGCTTCACTGTATTATTTTTAGCAACATCTGACAGATCGCTTTGATCACCATTTAGGATACATTTGGCATTCTTTTGAACAATTATTTTAGATTAAGCTCAACAATTTCTACTTCATGACTAAAAATGGCATTCACTGCTTTTAACATGTGTTTTTGTAAAGAACATAGTTTCATTTTTTCATGGATAATAACTGCTTTGAAAATTTTATGGAACATCAAAATTGAAACAAAATTATAGCCGTAGTGAAATAAATTGACTTCATTTGATACCAATCAATAACTTAATGTGTACAAAATAAATTGATCTTGTAGATTTAGGGAAAGGTTGTAAATAAATAAATCAAATCCTTATCATATCCAACGAGAATCTGAAATGGAACGTATCACTTGGATATAAGATTCAAATTAAAACTACGATTACAATGTAATTAATAACCAATCAGTAATGGCTGCTCGTTAGATATTACGCATAAGATGAACTATGAAATCTGTATTCTTGGATACAATTTAAATAACAAATAGGGATAAACAATGTTATGTGTAGCTTTAAAAATACATTATATATTCTACATAGTTTTAATCAAATGTATCTCTCATACAAAATACATAAACAGGAAGTATTGATGAGGTATTTTTTACGAAATTATCATATTCCCTATAATCTATAGTAAGCAACTCAACATAGTTTGAATAATTCATGTTGAATGCTGTCTAATTGCTGAATCGGGCTGAATTGTTGCCTGATTGCTCTCTATCCTCTTCACAGCCCTTTGTACCAGTCTCGGCTCTCAACTTTATAAAACTTTAATAGAGCGATATAAGATTTCCATCATCATTGGATTTATAACCATATAGTTCTAATATTATTAATTAATAAATAAAAAAACTGTTCACCTTATTTTTTTTACATTTCTATAATCAAAATTTATAATTTTTTTAATCCTTTTAAAATAATCTGTGAACTTATTTAATGTACATAAGTAACATTAATTTTACTTGATGTTAAATTCGATTCGCATTTCGTTAAGCTTCAGATGCAAAAAAAATTTTAGGGCTCACTACAAACTCGTTACGAATTCACTTTGAAAAGCGCTTATTGAATGAAAAGCTGAGAGAACTGTTGATTTTAAACGAATTGAAATATAAAAATTATGTATAAAAAGAAATTATGCGAACCGTATTACAGTTATAAATTAAATACATTTCTATGTACTTCTTTATTTTATGTACTGTTTTGAGTGACCTTTCGATCTGGGAAGGGGGAAAGTATTAAAATTATTAACAGAAAGTCACAAAATGTTCAGAATTCAATATCCGCGCTTATTACGAATAATCTCCGCATGGAAATGAATTTGTATGAATAGCATGTCAATCCAATTACGCGCCCAACAGATACCGGTATTTACAAATAAATTCGAGCCCCGAATATTTTTATGGTTAACAGAATAAGAAGTAAATTTGACTCTTGAATGTGTTACTGAGGCATTTAATTGTCCGGTTTATATTTAAATGTATGTTATTATTAATTTTATAATTAATTACTGCACTTAAATAGTCATGTTTTTATATCTAAGATCGATTACGCGTCTTATTGCTTATAAAATTTTACTTTACAAGGCTTATATCAATTTTGGGACGTTCAATTTTATTTAAAATTTCTAAACATGTTTGGTATACAAAGAAGTTTATTTCAAAATATATTTTCAAATAAATATTATAAAATTTACATCATGTTAGTGCTGGTACAAAATATACGGAATATGATTCCGATTTTAATTTACTTAAAGTCGTGTACAATAAAGCATATTCTTTCAATCTGAAGGTGAAGGAAAACATCGTGAGAAAACCTGGACTTATAATTTCAAATTAAAAGTTTGAAATCACCAACCCGTCTTAAGCAAACGAAATGCTCCTCAAACCTTCTCCATGTGGGAGGAGGCCTTTGCTCAGCAGTGTGCTCTGATAAGCTGATGATGATTTCAAGATTAATTAAACTTTCGTTAACGTAAGATTAATAAATAAGCTATTCGTTTTTCATATAGTGAATTCTAAACTTGTTATAAATAAAGTCCAAAGTCAAAAATGAAAAGGTCGAAAGTAAAAAGTAATAATAATGTCATAATAGCATTTCTCGCTCGGAGAATTATAAAAATTTGATTACCTGAGTTATACGGAATTAAAAATTCCAACAATTCTCTGAAATGAATATATTAAATTTGGTACTGAAATGATACTCGTAATAAAAAGGTTGTGTTTTTAAGAATTTACTTCGGTCCCAGCACGATTGGGACACACTTAATTGAAAAACTTTTAAACCGAGACAAAGTTTCTCGTATTCGTGAATACATCAGTCGTAACAAGTATATCTTTTGTTTGTAAATTCACTCATGTTTGAGTAAAATTATACGATCCTGAGGAATACAGCGGTCTACTGAAAATGTAACATTGCTTGATTTATGATATAATTTTGGGTATACATGTTTTTATTAACAGAAAGTATTTATTGTAATAGTATAAAAAAGACGTAGTGTATATAAGTTTGGTTGTTATAATTAAGACTTATAATTAATTAAGACATAATTAGACTGATTGTACTAAGTTAATGTAACCTTTACGAGTCTTTGTTTAATTTAGGCATACATGTCTATCTACGCACATACTTCATCATTTATAACTATAATTGGTATCTAAAAATAAAATTATAAATATGCTTATAATTTAGGATGAAACTACTGATTCGTATCACTACACAGATGCGCCAGTAAAAGCAAATAATCCTGTATACCTGAGCTCAGTCAGATTAAGTTTTTGTCTGTCGTTTTTTCCATGACCCAACGGATACGATCTACATATTTTTTGTACCGAAACGATCCTCGGGTAGGAAGTGACATAGGTCACTTTCATCTTTCCGGGTAGCTATACAAATATAAGAGAGAAACCAGAATAAATATCAGGTTTTTTAAATTAAAACCTCCAAGAATAACATCGGTCTCGTAGTTTACAAACTGAACGGAAAAATCTATGGTATATTGAAAAGTTTATAGAGTAGAATTGCTTTTGTCGCATATCTGAATAACAGAAATATACGAAACCTGACACTTGAGCTCCACTGATATTGAATTGTGTTATTGCCTTTCAAAATGTTGTGGTGAAAATTTCGTTGTGCATTACATTTAATATTAATTGTTAAAGTATTGAAGTGTGATTTTATTTTGTTATGTTCACATATTTTTGTTGAATATTTTACGAACTGTAAAAAAAAATAAAAAACTGTGAGAGTATGTATTGTTCTGAGTATTTAAAGGTGATTTAATTTGTACCAAAAATGTTGATTTTATTTGATTTGAATCTATAAAGATTATTAAAAGCTGAAATCAATGAATTGTTTTTAAAAGTATAGAGAATTCTAAAGCCCAATATTTTGACATCCACAATCTTCCCCCGAGGCGTACCCATGTTTATTTTCGGAGTTCTGGTTTTAATTTATTTTGTTGGACAAAAACAGAAAAATACGTTTCGAGAGCAATAAAAAAAGTCACAGTTTTTTTTATGGAGATTGCAGAAGCCTTTAACTTTTTTGAAAAAATCTTTATAAGTTTTAATACGTATTTTTTTTTGCTTTTAAAAATATTCGAAAAAATTTTTATGAAGAAATGAATGAATTTGAGATATTTTTGGACCGCTTCTCTGGATTCTCACAATGCTTTTCACTTTTTAAGGTCCTGGATTTTGATCGACGAATTCCTTGAAATGATTATCAAATCATACTTTTAGTTTAAAACAATTCATGGTTTTTTTCAAAATTAGAATAATCTTGTTGAAAGCCTTAGTTGTTTACATAACTGTAATAAAACAATCACGGCAGTTAAACCGTACCATTGCAACACTTGTAGCACTTTACTGCTCGTAGCTAGTGACGTAGCATCACATTCTACGATTGCTACGGTGACACCACAAACCAATTGGAATACCGATTTTCAATTTCCAAATTCCAATTCAAAGAGACCTAACGGGCCCCGTCACGTATCGCGATGTATACGTATTCTATTATTTAAACGAATACAATCGCTATATATACGGTATTCGTATTCGACGAATACTCGCGTCGAACCAGAAATTCCATTAAGCGTTATTTACACAGCTCTCCGCGCTACGTGAGCTGTCGGTCGATTTTCGTATAATTTTACTAAGGAAATAGTTTTCCATGGTTCCTTTTCAAGTATGTGTAAACATAAAATGTTTTTATGTATGTGTGTATATATTGTTATAAATATGTCTTTTTTAGTTTGGAGAACCAACTAAAAAATTATTGTATATGAGAACAGGCAGTGTGATAATACTGTAGGTGAGGAGTGATTTAAAAGTTGTTCTGTAACTTTCTGTGTACAATTTTGTTAAAAGCACTTTATATTTCTGTTTAAAAAGTAGAAGCAACTTTAAATTAATTTAAAATTTTCGTGTAACAAAAATGAATTCCGGTGTGCTTTCTGTTTTATTTTGGGTAAGTTTTTAGTTTTTAACTATAATTAATTGTTTAATGAATTTTATAAAAGATGTTATGATATTTCATAACATCTTTTATTATATTACGTTTCAATCGAATGTCTTTTGACTTCATGAAGTGAAATAAATTAATATAATTGAATTTATTTGTTTTAAACCAGTCATAAATTCTCCAACAGAATCTACTCTATTCATTTTCCTTTTGCTATATTAATACATATCAAACTATATTTCCTTTATTACAGTGTTCAGTACATTCAACTTCTTTGAAAATTTTAAAACATATCGCAAAAGGTAAAATAGAAGAAACATTTTATGGATTGCGGGGACAAAAATATATATTTTTGAACAGGTAAAGTTAACTATAACATACACTCCTGTTATGTCAGTTGGTCATAACAGGATCAACTGACAGACACTCACATCTCGTCTGCCCGTAAACACGGTTGCTGTAAAGTAACCGAAACGTCGGAATTATGTAATTTTAAAGTAATAAAAAAACCCGTAGTATATCTGAAAATATAATAGTTTTATTTAAATAATTTCTATCTCACAAGAAAGTTAATTTACAATTTTCAACTAATTAAAGCACAATGACGAGGCGACTAATTAAATAACGTATTCCTATCATCACATCGAAACTGAGAAAGTTCAATCAATGTTTCGGATCAAACTATTCGCAATCACTGAACTCGATTAAAACTACAGCAATTTGTAAAAGACGTTATACATAGCTGTTCGTTTACATAGCATAGGTTCCTCGTCATAAATGGAATGGATGGATAAGCCGAATGTTCTCCAACCGCAGTTGGAACATGCTTTGGACAAGGCCTATTTAAGCAGGTCTATAGTATGCTCTGTTGCCCGATCTGTATGCGGTTTTCCGTGAAATCCAACTGTCAATTCATATTAGAGACGGTTTGTTATTCAATTAACATTACGTTTGATCAAAGATTCTCTATTATTACACGTCAATCAAGCATCCGATTGAAATATATGTACATGTTTACACTGTATTTAAAAAAAACATTAAAGTCCAAAGTTGCGGTCGGTATAAAAAATAATATTTAAACGATGGAAGCAAAACTAAATTATTTATTAAACCTTTCTCAATTCCTATACAAAGCATTCTACAAATTGAACTAGGTTTTAAAAAAAAATCAAATACCTTTGATATCTTTAGTACATATGAAAACCTTTAATACGTAATGCTTTCGCATATTATACATACCAAAATTAAATTCCTATTCAAAGAGGTTATTTTAATTACTTATACGCAAAATCCCAAATAAAACATTTAAACATTTACCGTTGTTGCTATTGTAATTTATCAATATAGATTCCCTATAAATTATAATTTGGCAATGCGGAGCAAATATTAACCATCCAAATTACAAGCGTCGAAAAATAGCGTTCACAGCCGACAGAGAATAATTGCCAGAAGAGTGGCGTGCAGTTAATTCCACTTATTTGTATTTCAAACCGCGTTCCGTTATTTTGCACTTTTTCTATATATTATTTCAGCTTCATTGTTTTGTTTTGTTTTATTTTTCAAATTCAGCTTTTGAAATTACTTTAAGCTGAACATATGTTATAAAATTTTAAAGACCTGAAAATGTTTTCAGTGCTTCTTGAATTCAATTCTAATAAAGCTAGATTTATTACAATTAATTTATTAGAGGCTTTTACATTACACATCGAATTGTATTAAATTTTGATTAAAATATAATTCAATAACATGAAAATATTAATTAGATTTTATTAGAAAAATGTAATTAAAAAGGTATTATATTTGATTATAAAAATGTCACCTAAACTAATATTCTAATTACAAGTGTTTCAAAATTGTTTTTTTTATACATTCATATTTGTAATATATACAACACATACGTGCATTCAATACAAATATAATTATAAAGATAGGTATTAAATATGAAAAACATGATATTTACTTAAATTTATGAAATATCTAAGAGTCTTTTATCTCTAAAAAAAATTAATTTTTAAAAAAACTTTCGTCAATTATTTCATAGCTTTTGTAAACGTATAATAGATATATATTTGTCACTAAAAACTTGCAAAAGTAAAATAAAAATGTATATGGTAAAAAATTATTGCTGTAACATTTTATCTGTATATAGTCAGAAACAATATTTAATGAAATAAATATTGTAGATACACTTATATTACTTTCTGTTAACAAAATAAGCAATTGTTACCAATTGAAAATTGCTACGTAGCCAGCTCGTACTTTATGAGTGAAATTTCATGGAAACGAAGAATTAAATTAATGCGTAACGATTTTCAAATGTTATATCGCTTTCAGATGTACGAAGAAGGCTCCAAGATTTATAGGAACTTAGTAGCAAAGTAAATTAACAACATTAAATGTAATACTTAAAAAGGGAAGCATAAATCTTCAAAAGTATTCAATTAAGTCAGTTAACCTTTGTAGTCAAAAGAATATTTAAGGAGGAAGTGTTACAAAGAAAATTGCGTCAGCAGCTAATAAAAACAATTTTATGCAAAACTACCTAGATCGATACTTCTTTAATAGACTGTTAAATGTTATCGCTTCACGAATTTGGGAAAAAGTATACAAAGATCTTCTTTGAGCTCGAACTTTATAGATTGTCCCTTACTTTTTTGTTTCGTCCCTTAGAAAGAGGAGCCTACTAAGTTGACAGCATTAATCAATGTTTGTTATCAAAATAAAACGAAGAAAATAAAACGAAATAAGCTTATAGTAAAGTATTAGAAAATATTTATTATACTCGTACACTTATTTAACGGAGTCACAGACTTCGTTCGTAATGATAAAATTAGATATATAAATTCAAATAAACGCTTACTCTCATATAAATCACTTTATCTGATCTTGTTTAACCAATGAATAAGCGAACAGTTATCGAACGGAACTTCCCTCGTACGGATGAATGGCATTCAAATTCTTAAATGTAATTCTTCGGTTTTCCGCCAAGCCTCGAATGCAAATTGTAATAATTTTATTTGCTCAGCTTACATAAATTATCTTTAGCTATGCGCGTTTCTGTGAATGGAATTGAATAAGTTTTCTTGAACTGGTCCGCCTTAGAGAAGTATTTCATATATTTCTAAATAATAAAAAACAGATTTAAAAGTTTCGAAATATTTTATTTTAAAGTAGATATTTTGCGTATATATAATACTTAATTTCAAAAATACTTTAAAAGTATTAAAATAGATTTAACTTATTCCGAATGTAAATATTTTGTTTATTTCTATGAATATTTGTTATTATATAGACGTCAGTAATAAAATCGAGATTTTACTTAAGTACATACAAATCATACGATGTCATGGTACTATACGGCTGGTGGGTGGGGTGTTACGCTTAATCCAATATAAATCGTTTGTGAGGCAGATGGATCTGCGTAGCATATCACGAAACGAATGTTACTTTCGGAAGTTTTGCGGTGCCTAAAAATAAAGTCAAAGGCGAATTTGTTAGGATGCCGAGTGACAAATATCTTGGCCGGTGAGCATCGTTAATTCTCGGGTAAACAGTGCCCTGACAAATAGGAAAGATTTGATCTTGTAACATTTAACGGACAATATGTCTTCATTGTATAAAACTTGAATGGAATATTTGCTGGGACTGATTACAGTTAAAGTCGATTTTTTAAGTTTACTAACTAGTACTTTATCAAGAGATCTCCACATAGAAGTATTATATTCCAACAATATATAATAAAACATTTTTTTAATCATAGCTAAAGGACAGTTTAATACAATATTCCATTAGAACAGAAGCAGTTGACAGCATGAGCTAGATAGAATTTATAGCGCGGTCATGTTACGACTAGAAATAGTTTAAGTCCTAAAGGGAATCTAGAACTATGACGAGTCAGCGTTCCCGAAATATAAAACCAATAATTGAAATGCTTGTTTTGATTAAGACATGAATTTGTACAATTTTATCGAATATCTCATAATGC
>DVQP01002986.1:0-11517 GCA_018231745.1 Danaus eresimus
TATTCAACTATCAACGTTATATTTATCTTAGTTTATTCCCGGCGGAACAACCAAAATGTCTATAACACACTCCGTAATTCCAGTCATAAAATATGTTCTGTACCCATAAAGTAATCTGACAGAAATCGCCTTAAGCATCTTTTATGCATTGTTTGTTTTTCTGTATATTAATGTATAATAAAAAATAATAACAATAATTCCAGTACGCTATCTTCCTCCTCGTGATCATCATCGTCCAAGTAATTCTGGCTGTGCTGTTATTCACGAACGGGGATTCTATCAAAGAGGGGCTCGTCAAAACCATGAACACGCTGTACAATAAGGGCACCACCGACGCTGCATCCAGGACTGTCTTTAACAACTTGGAACAGCAGGTAATACAATGCCAATACCGATATCATTTGTGTCAGACTAGAATATAATATTTGATCCAAATCTTTGTACAGTTGCAATGCTGCGGCAAGAATGGTCCATCGGACTACGGTCTTCTGGAGCTGCCCAAGTCTTGTTGCTCGAACGTTGGAACATTAGGAAAGGTGCTCGGTAACAGTTGCACGCTCGTGGACGCCAACACTGAAGGCTGTTCCTCCCGCGTAGCTGACCTCTTTGAGAAATGGAGCAAACCTATCGCTGGGGTTTCCATTGGGATAGCTTGTGTTGAGGTGAGCTTTACTTCCCAAGTATGTTATTGAGATTATTTTTATTTTGGTCTTTATTATTCGCATTAAAAAAAACATATTATATGGTCAATAAAATATATATGTGAACCGATTCAGCGACATCTATCGTATTTACCTAACTTCATACTAAAAATTACTAAATAAATAATTATAGTTTATATATTATATGTTGTTATAGAGAGTAAATATTATATGTTATTTAGAGTTTAAACTATATTGTTCTAATATTGCATCCAGATACTTTTAATGTGTATCATGTTGTTAGGATATTTTTGAATGATACATAATGTTTTGTTGTTGTAGGTCGTCGGAGCCCTGTTCTCGCTGTGCCTGGCCAACTCTATCAGGAACATGGACAGAAGGTCTCGCTACTAATATTTTGTATTAGACCTGGTACCTATGACACAATTTTTTGGTTCTTTTTGACGCTATACATGGGTTGCTCACTGCATGGTGGTTTGGTTAATGCATCATTTTCAAATTCACACATGTCGACCAAAAATACTTATTAAATTTTATATATATTTCATCATTTTTTTTGGTTTCCGTGTCTGATAGGCCAACAAACTATATTTACATAATTTTTCTAATAATTTTGTTGTAACAATCAATCTTGAGAGAATACAATTGGTTCGGTCATACATAGACTTTTTCGAATAATTTCGAAGTAAATTGAATTTCTTATATATTGTAACATTTATTCTTAATATTTTTAATTTGATACTAGACTTAATAAACCAATATGACGGACGCTATGTCAGATTTTGTATAATTCACTTTCACAGCCTGTGGTCATCCCGTGGTTATCAAGCTTTGAGATGTATTAATATTCTTGTAATATGACACAGATAGTAAATATAACATAACAGGTACATTTCTTATTAAATATTTTTATCTGTGCCCATAAATAGAATGTTCTATTTGTTGTCTGTGTCCTCACAGTTTTTATATTTGGGTGATTGCTTTACTAACATTTGCTGTGACAAATAATACTCGAATACATTGTAGAATTAGTAGAAGTTATTGTTTTGTGTTAATAAATCTTATTCTATATTCTATGTGATGTGTGAATTACAGTGATGATAAAATATATACAGTAAACCCTTAAAACGAAAGCTGATTGACTTAGAATATAGAATATATAACTTAATATGTTAAGATACATATAAAAAAAATATATAAAAAAGTATAGCTTTGAAAGCTTTTTGATATTTTTATTGTACGTTTTATAACGCTGATTTTGGAACTTTTTAATTTTGCAATAACTTTAAGATACTATGTAATCGTCGATTCTAAATAAGCTAGCATTTAAACGATTGCCAAATAATGCTCATACATAACAATTATAAGAACTGCGAGTTTGTAATGACAGCGGCGTAAATATAAAATAAAAGATATATTGCAAGAGTTCTTTTATTCTGCTTGGTATAATTGTTTACAGATGTTTAAGGTGAGTATGATTTATGTTCACTCTATACTAATCGCATGCCAATTACCAACCAGCATTGATCCAAAGTCAAACGATAAGAAAAAAAGATAAAAAAATAAATTTAGTTATTTAGTATTTTCAACAGAAACAGAAATCTAAATGGACATTCATTTGTATAACATAAATCAAATACTTAAACGTCGGTTCATATTAATAAATAAATTTACAGAAACGCAACGACAGATACTTTTGATCAAGGCTACTATTTTTTCTACGGGCGGTAAATAAAGAGGAAAATGGACGTCACTAATAGACAAAAAAAAATATGTAAAAAAAAATAATAATAACAACTGGTGTGATAATATTTAAACAGAACCAGAATTGTGTTTGAATAAAATAATATAAATATATATGAAAATAAATATGTTACGTGTGTAATAATGTGTTTCAACCGCAGGTACGTTTGAAACGAAGACGTGACGAGAAATAACATCGAATAAGAATAATTAATCAATCGAGACAACACACCATATGTAATGTACAAGTTATTATTAGTAAAGGCCCACCTCGGATACGATTTCAGAACTGTTACCATAAACAAACGAGAAAAATATATGTGTAGAGGTTACTTTATAATATTATCGCTAGAAACAGTTGTTTAGTTACACGTATAAATAACTGTTTTGTTATTTGTGCGTGATATTTTTATTATTCGTATTATAGAAGCGTCTCCTGCTCATGAATGTAAGTTCTTTATGTTCTCTGAGCTAACACCGTATAGTAAAGGACTTTGTTACATTTATTGTAAATTATATGAAGGACGGCGCGCCCTACGCGTGCACACTCTTTATTTATAAACAATGTTCATTTTTTTTTTGTTTTGTCATTTTATAAATTTATTGCTAATAGGTATTGTTAAGTTAGTTAAGTGACTGTTTGTACTGTTAAACTTATAAAAAGTATTTTCTTAAATCATCTCCTAACTTTAATGTTACATACGTCCAATTTGATGATAGAACTGTATATGAGATATAACATTTTTTCGGGAGCAATTGTCTGTTTGTTACATTATGAATCTCTCATATATTTCTGATATAACTGCTTTTGTGAATGTTTTATATTGTATGAATAAATAAATCTCAACGAATTCTTGTATTATTTATAATTTTATATTACATAAAAAACAAAATGGTTTTCGTTTCATTTTTTTAATTCAGGACAACACAGGAAGAGAAGTTTCGTAATTATTTTTTTTTATTCATAAAGAATGCACAAAAATCACTAATTTTATCACTAGCACATATTCCTTAAAATAAAAGTATGACTCGCATTTTTATGTTTCCATTAAATTATTAAAGCTGGCAATAGACGTCTGAAGACATTTATCTGACGCTTTCGTCATTCAGGGATCAGGATTCACTGGCAGAGTAACTAAAGTTGTAATTGCAAGTAAGTAACACGTATACGAAAACGTTAAGTGAAAAATTTTAACTCTTATTTATTACCACGTCTAGTTGGCGGCCCGCAACTTTGCAAGGTTTTGGAGCAGTTAGGAGAACTATGATATATGCGAGTCATTTAATTAAAACTAATATATTTTCGGATTTACTACGCGATTTTTTGTTACTTTAAAACTACATAATCCCGAAGTTTCGGTTACTCTACAGGTACCGTAACCGTGATTATGTAGTTTTAAAGTAATAAAAAATCGCCTAGTAAATCCAAAAATATATTAGTTTTACTTAGGAGAAGTTTGCTCATGTACTCATGACTCTACAAAAAGTAGTTACTTTGGTTGTTTATCAATTACAAAGACAGTGGGTTCAATTTAAGTGACATGACATGACATCACAGTAAACATCCAATCACGCTCATTTCATGACAGTAAACATCCAATCCCGTCCAAAGACTTGTGCAATCTCATTCCTAGCGTCCGGCATCACAGCTATGACACTTAGAAATCGTATTCTGAACATCTATTGTCTCTTACCAAGTTCAAGAAGAATCAAGAAACACATTCATACGACGTATTATAGACGACAGTTATATCAAAACAAGAAATGAAATACATATTTTGAAAACAATAATACATTTCTAAGGATGGGATATGCTTTTTCATTGTTACAATGTAAAATATTAGAATTTAGTGCAGCATCATCTGGCTTTGATTCCATTTCTTCCATTAAGTTATATATTTGGACTAACCACCGCACCATTAAAACCTCGACCTAACTTTTTTGTTAGTCACATCTTGCAGGATGTGAGCGGTGTTATAAAAAAGCATTCCATTGACTTGACAGTGAGTAAATGCACGAGGTATTTGAGAACAAATAAATCTCTACATTCTCCACATAAACCTATTAAAAGCTCCATAATTAAGGTGATAGCAAAATTTGTTTATTTTATTTTGAAGATTTGGGGTTGACCAAAAAATGTACGTAAATTAAATTAGGTATAAAGAGAACATATAAACAATTATACTACTTAACTAAATTTGTTGTACAGCTATTTAACTGGCAAATGAAATTACATTGCTAATTTACAATTTTAATCAAATGTCAAAATTATGTTTTTTAATATAAAAATAACCAAATTCTAAATAAAAGAAACTTATTATTATTGATTTTAATATTATTTCAAATATATTTCATGTTCACTTATATTTCATAGAGCCTTATAACATTCCATCACTTAAAACACATGTACACCGGGTGCAAAACTTGGTAAACAGGTTCTAAAATGAAATCATTTAAAAATGAAATAAGAGAAAAGTGATGTTAAAAATACATCAATTTTTGTATATCATCAGACTTTTGAAGATATATTGACTATATACTAGACAGGTAAATTGACTAGAGTAACTCTATTTATTATTATAACTTAAAACATAATTTGTTATCATAACTTAAAATACAACTCATAATATTTTTTCTTAAGCAAGTTTTCAAAAATAAAGGTAATTTTAAAAGTTACACAGTAATCGTAGCAGACAAAATAAAATAACTTTGTAATGAACTTGGATCTTTGCATTTTGTACTTTTTGCTTCAGTTTAGTATAATTAAAAGTATAACTATAAAATAAAAGTTTTTTTAGTTTTATAAAAATTATAAATAACAAGTGTTCTATTATCATTAATATGAGATCTATTCTCAAGACACTACATATTATAATTTTAGAAAGTTGTCTCTAAGTTGTCTGTGTGAATTTCCTATTTGAATATTGACAGCTGACATTTGTGTGAAAGTAAATGACATTTCATGGATTCAAAATTCGTCGCATTGTAATTGTCAATTCGTCGGTGTAGTTAGTTGTCTAGTATTTACGTTTTGTTACTTTCGTGAGTTAGGGTTTTCACTAAATTATCTAGTTCGTAATGTAAATCTGTATATCGAGTTAAATGATCGAGAAATATAAACGGTTCAATTATTCATCGCAGTGGTTCAATAAATAGGAATGTTTATGAAACTTTCTAAAATGGTATATAAAAAATATTGTGCTGTGCTTCTAATTTTCGCTCTCGCGATAGTTCAGGCTGTCGGTTACGACACGGAGCTGTTCGAGACCGTCGCTTGTGATAGCACTGCCTGTTTTGATGCACTACATGGAGCTCTGGGTGACTGTTCTTGTAATGTTGACACGATCGACTATTTCAACAATGTGAAGATATTCCCTCGCATCCAGAGTTTGGTAAGCAAAGACTATTTTCGTTTCTACAAGGTCAACTTGAAAAAAGAATGCCCGTTTTGGGCCGACGATAGCAGGTGTGCTATGAAATATTGCCATATAAAAACCTGTTCCAAAGAGAGTGTTCCCGGTTTCGAGAACGACTACGAAAATGAACCCGAGGAGGAACCACCGGCTCTAAAGTATTCCCAGGAGGCTCAGACTCCATGTCATAGTGACGCGGACCATGATCCTGCTCTTGGATATCTCAATATGACTCTAAGTGTCGCAAGCCAATTCGAAATCGCAAAATGGAAAGCTTACGACGATTCTGTTGGTAATTTCTGTGATTGTGATGATAAAGATGCTGAAGCAGAATATGTAGACTTGTCTTTAAACCCTGAGAGATATACAGGTTATAAAGGCACTTCTGCACACAGAATTTGGAGAAGCATCTACGAGGAGAATTGCTTTAGACCTAAGGTTAATCCATACCAATCTTTTCCTTATGTTTTAAGCTCAGACTTAGGCAATATGTGTTTAGAGAAGAGAGTGTTCTATAGGGCAGTTTCTGGATTACATACAAGTATAAATATACATTTATGCTCAAAATATTTGCTCTCAGAAAAGAAGTTAGGTTTTGCGGCTCCACCTGAAGGTGAATGGGGACCCAATCTGGCAGAGTTCCAACGTCGCTTTGATCCATCTCAGACATTTGGTGAAGGACCAAATTGGCTGAAGAACTTATACTTTGTATACTTACTTGAAATGAGAGCTTTGGCCAAAGCTGGACCTTATTTGGAACGTGAAGATTATTTCACTGGTAACCCTGTCGAAGATGAAGAAACGAGAGATGCTATACGTAACATGTTGGGTGTTATATATACCTTCCCTGATCACTTCAATGAATCATCCATGTTCAACGGAGGCAGCCCGGCTACAAAATTAAAACAAGAGTTCCGAGATCATTTCTGGAACATCTCACGGATAATGGATTGTGTCGGATGTGACAAATGCAAGTTGTGGGGCAAGTTACAAACCCAGGGTTTGGGGACAGCTCTTAAAATATTATTCTCAGGCCAGTGGGATAGTTTTGACGAGGAAGCAGAGAAGGGGAGAATAGTACTGAGGCATAAAGCACACAAGCGCTTACAGAGGACTGAGATAGTGGCGCTATTTAATGCCTTCGCAAGATTGTCAAATAGTATAAGGGAATTAGAAAACTTCAGAAATATGCTCAGGTGAGACATTTGAATGTTATTTTGGCTATTATCAGTTTCCTTGTGTCGCTTGCTAGCTTGGAACCTTTGATAACATCATTGGTGCCAACATATTTATCGCTTCCGAATTATTACGCTTCGTGTGTGTAACTTGTAACTTTCACTTTCGTCTTCTTAACCACTTGCGAAATATTTCCGTTCGTTTTGATAGAAAATTCACATTTATTTTCGATGATTTTTTTTCTGTTACTTCAGCGATATCGGGAACGATTATTATCTGCGTTACTATTCATTACAACAAAAAAGAAAATGTTTATTTTGTATCTCTACATTCTTTTCCGGGATTTTCCTCGTTTATGATAATTTGAAGCTGTTCCAAGATAGTAGCTATTTTTTATTAAACACAAAGAAAAAGTTATATTCCATTCCCCTAACATTTGTTTGATATAAGTTAATTGCAAAGAAAATATAGAGTGTAATCTATCACGATAAGAAAAGTGTTTTGTTTAAAGGCAATGTATTGATTTGTTTTAGTTGCATAATATTCAAATTTGAATGACACTATTGTACCATATTTGAAACGTATTAAACAAATAATAATAAGAGTGGGACCGTTGGCTCAGGCCAGCCCACACAGGCTTACGTGTCTCTCGTCACATATGCCTGCTGCACCTGTGCACGAAATATGCGAACATGTGCTGCAATAGTTACATGCATGTATTGTGCCGCTGCTTCGCTCGTGTTTGTATTATATTGTACTAATAATCTTCTTATTTGATATGGAAAAAATGCAATATATAGGAATTTATTTCCTAGTTTATTCCTTTCATCACAGATTGAAGTCGTTCTATCTTAACTTTTGTTGCAACTCTTTATGTTTTTTTCTGGTTGAAAGTGATGACAGCGTTTGTCACTACCAGCATCTTATTATTGAAACCAAGTCAAGGTTCTTAATGGTTGAAGTTTTAAATGCCTTCATATCACAAACAAGTTTAATGACTGTTAGTCTAAATGAAAATTTACCGTGACCGTGTTATCAGACAATAATGATTTACGAGCTCTTATTTTTATGAACCTTTTCTATGTTTATTACAAAACAATGTGAACTTAAACGCGAATAAAATAAGATCTTTTGATATTTATGATCTTTTGTCGTTTGATGTTCATAAATAAAGTCGTGGTCATGGCCTGCAACGCGATAGACCCAGCACCCGCACGGCGCACCAATTGAACGCCAAGATGTTTCTGTGGATATGAAAATGATAGCGAAACCGGTTTATAAACAAGCAAGTTGTTCATCGATATTTGAGAACTGTCAATCCTTCCTGACGTTTATTGTGAAGGTATTTGTAAATACTAACACTAGACGAAAAAAAATTATGTTATCCCCCCCACAGTACTTAATAATTCGTCCAAAAATTAAAAACTTTGATACCGATTAAACATTCCAAAATTCCCGTGGGAATAAAGTCATGGCATAAAAACACGAAAAAATAGTAGGCATAAACAGAAGAGGTGAACATTAAGAAATAATCAAAACAGGTGTACATAAATATAATGTGTCTGTCTGTTTTTTATATATCTGTTCTTGGAATTCTAATCTCAAGCAGCCAAGGAGTTAAGATCGTTGTACTGGGGTATTAATTAATAAAATGTATTTTATGAGATACTTGAAAAAAAAAACCTTCTCCATGAGAGAAGACCTTTGCTCGGCAGTGGGCACCAATAGGCTAATGATGATGATGATGATGATGATATTATTATGACAGTATCTTAGGTATAATAACAAAAGAAAGATTTTTTTATATAGATGACATTATATCGTAAGATTACTTTTATATTATTCATATTTATGTAGTGTAAATTATATTTTTATTGTTATCCAGTTTTTTTTCAAAGCAAACAAAAGCGTCTGTTGTATAACGTCATAGAATTACCAAAACGTAGCAGGTGTCAGTTGTCACGTAGAGTGGGCGGTTGTGAATCATTTTATCTGCTTACGTGTATATTACTGATAGGATGACATAATAATAATTCAAGTTTTGTATTTATTAACAATGATATTGATATATACATTATTAATTAAAGATTAATAAATAATATTCTTTTGCACTCGACATTACTGGCACGGGTTTGATGTCACTTGTCAATAGATGACGTTTAATAGATAGTTTTCCCGCGTTTTGTGTTTCATGTAAAAAACCGTTTTTTAAAAAAGTTACCGAACCTCATAGGACGGGAATTCCCCGATGATATCAGTTAGTCCAAATAATAATGATCCATTGATTATTATTGAGATTATTTTATTGTACACGTAATACAATGAATGACAGTGTGTTTGTGTGCTAATGATGAAATAAGCGCTGTCCGAATTGGCTTTTGTCAGTTTAAAGGTAAAGGTCAATATGAAAAATGATTTTAGTATGTTATTATTATTATTAATATTTATTTTTGTGTGTGATTTACATAGTTTCTGATATTATTTCTATATTCACGTTTAGGAATAATAATCATAACAAATTCATAATTGTCAAATCTTTTTGATAGTATTATCTTACCACTTATTAATCCGTTTATAACTAAATAAGATAATGTAAACAAAAAAATATATATAATTTTTATCTATTTGTATTAATAAAAATTTATTTAAGTATCTTTTATTTATCATTGTGCATGTTGCATATATATGGTGATTGTTTGAGGTATTGACTTGGTTATAAAATAAAATTCATTCACTTTTTGAATTTTCAATACATTCTAAATTTCGAACGTTAAGTTAAATTATTATTATTTATATGTCCATGGACAATCAAAATTTTGTACAACTGAGTTGTTCCATTAGTCATTTAACAAATAATTAACTATAAAATATTGTAACAGCGCCCACACAGACGGTCACAAGGACGTGGCTGGCGGACCGGCCGGCGACATCAAACGAGAGCGTTGTACGTCAGGAGTATCCAAACCTAGCCTGTGGAGTTAGACATACTGATTAGCCGGAACCAGGAGTTCCCAACCTGGAGCTACATTCTGTACCATAAGAAATCACGGAACGATAACGGTTGGGAACCTCTGGCGGTTACAGACTAAAAATATAATATAGACATTATCGGCCGAATGGTTCCGGTCTGTGTTTAGTGTCAAATGTTTTGACGCTTACAATAAACCCGCCAGAGGACTGAGAATTGGTTTCAAAATTTCCATACCGTTTGTATCATCACATTATTCCAGTGGTAAAGTGAATTAGAATATATTTTTTACACAATTTTATAACAACCAAGTAAGTTCGATAACAAATCGCCCATTAAGATTAAACAGGTTCGACACCAATTAAGAGTACACAGTGAATGTAACGAACTTTGTATTCGCGTTGTACAAAATATATTATTTATATTATCGGTTTAATTTAATTGCTCTCAAGGTCACAGGGCGTGTGTCACGATTTTATATTACTTAGGTATTTCTAGTCACATTTTTTTTAATGTTTTATACAGTAACGTCCGACATATTTGTTCACGTCTTATGACAGATGTCGGGATACATTATGACTTTAATTGGCTCAGGTTTAACCGAGATGTTACGGTCTATAGTTAAATTACGTTTCAGCAAAATTTCTAAAATCTTTATCATGTAAAGTTCTCTTTAAGAAAAACAAAGAAATTCATTTCTCTTTTATGTTTTGGGACATGACAATTGATGCATAATATATATATAGTTTTCTAATGTTCTAAGTTATTAAATACACCTTCCTCACATTAATATAGCGTCAGTATTTATAGTTAGCGTTTCATGGTTTGTGGCATTGTGAGTTTCGAAGCGGCCTTTCATATAGACTGGCCGTTAGTATTTTATCGTGTTAGTTAAATTTATAAACTCTGTAGGACTAGCGGGAATTGTTTGCTACAAGTCTGTTAGGTGTTGACTAAGTTTTATAACATATATTCCAACAACAAAAAATTTTGTTTGTCACAATTTTACGCTAAGTTAAGGTCTGTGATGTTTTGAGGACTATTTATAATTTATTTTATAACATTAAGATGTCTTGTTTATAATTTTAAAATAAATTTTATCTAATATACACGTTTGTTTTAATTTGCTTCGCTTTGACTAATCAGTTTACGTGTTTGGAACTTAACCGACGGTTTGTCAGTTGATAGTTTGTTGCAGATTAATTTTAAAAAGAATATAAGACGAGCTGAAGAACCTCTCTTATGTAAAGTTACACATTATTTAAAGCCCCTTTCACTTTTCAGGTCCCATCGAGAGAGGGAAGCGTTTGTTTTGTGTGAGAAAATCTTATAGAACAATGTAATTTTCTTTTATTAGATCCGTTGTAATAAAGACATTCGTGTTTTAGATTATTTTCATTGACAACCGAGATGTTGATTGAAATGATGAATGCTGGAATTTTGGGAAAAGGTAAAGATAAAAATGAAATGCAAAAATCTGAACGGAATCCTTTATTAAACCTGCACAGTACATTTAAACTACGTTTGTACAGTCCAAGGTACCTACCTATATATA